>PVHP010010037.1:0-48656 GCA_004024765.1 Zapus hudsonius | reverse complement strand
GCGTGTATCTCTCTCTCTCTCTCTCTCTCTCTCTCTCTCTCTCTCTCTCTCTCTCTCTCTCTCTCTCTCTCTCTCTCTCTCTCTCTCTCTCTCTCTGCATTCTGAAAGATACAAACAGAATCTCCCTTGGAGAGTGAGATCAGTATAGGTTAACTTAGATACACATTTCTGTGTTGGCTAGATACTGTTGTTAATAGCTCTATGTAAATCACTCTTATACTACATCTCTCTTTGGGGCCTAAGATTCTGGTTCCTGGTAGATTTTGTTCTGGGTCCCCAGTTCCAGTTAAGGGCTCCCCTTCATTGAGTGGAGTATTTGGCCAATTAAAAGCTGTTGAATGCCTCCCCCAGGCTTTGGCTCCTCCATTGCACAAGTGCACATTTCATCATTCACTGTTCTCTCCTAGTAGGCAGTGTGTTCAGCCTACTCCTAGTGGCAGACTTCAATTCATGCCAGTGGTCTATGTTTACTCAAGCTGTTGTTGACCGGTTTCCCCTGGAAGCTTATGCAGTGCCTTCCAGCACTGCACTAACTACCATCTGGGGGATGGTTACCTTTCTGGACCTCGCAGGGTCTCTTGATGCTGATAGATGGCTTTCTGTAGTTTCTTCAGCAACAGGATCCTGCCTCAGACCAGGGGTGGGTATTAAAGCACTTTGACAGAATCCTGCCTTGTTTTGGGGACCTCATGGGTCACTTTGGTCAACAGCTCAGTGAAGTAAGGAGCCAGTGACTGGGACCAAAATTTTCCAGATTGATCAGTTTTCCATAGGCTTAGACGCTCTCCCCTTCTATTCACTGCCCCCCTTGCCAAGTGAAGGCCACTACTTGCTCAACAGGATTGTAAAATCATTTTCCATATGAAAACTATTGTCTGAGCTTCAGGTTGTACCATGAAGCAGAAAATATATCCTAAAGACTTAGTTTATTTAGAGGCAACTGACCTGAAATACCCAACATAAGACATTGGTTAAAATAAAATCCTAATTGAGACTCTGTGATTACCCACAATAGAGCAGAATCTCGTCATTGTTGAATTAGAACAGATGAGTTCTAATATAACCCTTGTTAAATCTATTTTTAAAAAAGAAAACATTTGACAACCAATGTTGACAGTTTAACCTTGGATATTAATTAATCAGATGTACAGTAGAACTCCATAATAAAATGCGACAACTTTATGTTTTACCCATAACTTAAAATTTATAAAATATTTTTTAAAAAGGGCTGGAGAGATGGCTCAGCAGTTAAGGCACTTGCCTCCAGTGCCTAAAGCCCCGGGTTCAATTCCCCAGGTCCCACATAAGCCAGACCCACAAGGTGGTAGCCCTGGTGCGCTCTCTCTCTCTGCTTGAAAATGAATAAATAAAATATTTTTTAAAAAAAATTTATAAAGCTTATATAAGCTATCCAAACAGGAGGATTGAAGCCCAGTGGCTGAAATTGAATCATTTGTATTTGTATAAGCCTGAGGATGACCATTGGATAGAATTAGCATGAACAAATCAAAAATCATTTTCAAAATCACAATGTTTTTAGATATAAGAACATTATCTTTAAAAATTTAACATTATTAAGCAACCCTTAGGTTAAAAACTCAGTTTTGCCAATAGTTAACACATTGACAAATAAAAAAATATACCCAGCTTGGATGAATATATATATGTCTTTATTACAAATAAGTATATACATTGTATGAGCATATCTTGTGAATGTGTCCCTATTTCCTTCCTCTCTACTCTCTACCCACTGGGGTACTTCTTCAATGTGCATACGGGATCTGTCCATAGTTTAGGGGGCTATGAACCACACCAGAGGTAGCCAGTTTTTCTTTCTTTTTTTTCCCTTCACCCTTTGTGTATTGTTGCTGAGGGGGGCAATGTCTCTGGATATTCTCCCCCACCAAGGCTCTTACAATCTTTCCACCCCATCTTCCACTCAGTTTCCTGAGTCATATGGGTGAGTTTTAAGTCTGCTTTATTGTTGAGATCTTACATATCTCTGGATCTTTGCCCTGGGTTGTGTTGGGTATTATTGGTGTCTGTCTCCATTGACTTTTCATGAGTTATCAGACTTGCTGTGGTGATTGGTTCCTGTTTGTTTCATCACTTTCTCACAGGTTTCATTTGGGCCCTGTGTGAAGGCCAGGGGTGGTTTGTCTCTTGCCAGGCTGTCAGGCATCATACAATGTCTTGTTGGTAGAATTGGGTTGTCCCCAGCACTCACAATGCCTTTTGAAAATTACAAACAGAATCTCCATCAGAGAGTGTGATTAATATAGATTAAATGAGACAACCTTCCTATTTTGGCGAGCTCCTAATGGGTGTAGCTTCTCTGTAGCTCTATGGTAGTGGGAATTTCCCCTAGGAGCCTGGGTTCTCAGTCCCCTTAGGATTTTGCCATGGATTCCTGTTCAAGTTAAAGGTTCTTTGTCACTAAGCAGATCTCTTAGGCAATCAATAAGCTGTTGATTACCCTCCTCGGTTTTGTGCCACTATTGCACAGATGAGCATTTCTTGACTTCCATATAGCCATGTGTTCAGGACTCTTGTAACAACTGTCTATATTGTATATTCATGGTCTCTGCTTTCTCTAAATGTCATTCACCAATTTCCCCTGGCAGCTCATGTGACACCTTCCAGTGCTACACATGCTACCATCTTTTGCTCCCTTTTCTTTTCTTTTCTTTTCTTTCTTTCCTTTTTCTTTTACTTCCAATTTACAATAAACAGAAGGTGTACCTCAGAGCAGCTGTCTTAAGCTCTTGGTTGGTTCAGCCACCTATTTTTGTAACTTTTTAGGACAATCTAGTATGTTTTTTTTTAATTGTCTCCTTGATTCTTTGAAGAACAGCAATGGGCAGTGTTTGTTCTGTCTATATGGCATATAAAATTTTTCTGTGTTAGTCATCTTTATTTTGGTCAAACATTAAGTGGAGACTTTGGGGCTGTATTGGAAGCTGAATGTTCCATCTGAAATGACAAGGAGAAAGAGGATGGAAGAGTGTTCAGAGCCAGATGTGCACATTTTTGGCTTGTATCTTCCATATGAAAAGGGGTACCTCTTCAGACCCAGACTTGGGATAAGAAATTTGAGGGTGTCTTTCCTACAGAATCCTGGATCCCTAAATTCTGGATTTGTCTCAAGCCTAAAGAGCCACATATGCCAACTTATGCGTCTTCTGGAACAAGGGGAGACCCTCAGGTCTCTGTGCCACACCCTAAAGGGCCAGTCTCAAAGCTCAGGCATCTCCTGAAATCCCCAGTTATTATGTGCATTCACACATGTGGCTCACATCCAGGCATATGAGAGTGTGTCCCCCTGAGGCTAAAATTAACCTTTAAGTGTAGAGATTCATTGCTTCACTCTTATATTAATTGGGCTCATTACTCAACTTGGGAGTGCTGGGATTCCATTTCCTTCTTCCCCCTTCCATGAGAGGTTGGCATGTGGATCCCCCTTAGTCTGTGAGCATTTGAGAGTAGCTTATGGGACTATAGCAATATATACTCACATTCATATATACATATGACTATGAAATCTAAGATAAAAGGCATTGTCTATCATATTTGGTAAAGCCTGTCTGGTCTAAAAACTACACACTGGAATTGTAGATGTTATATGCTTTAACAGGAAACTGAACCCATTTATTTTATCTTTCTCCTCGCCTTCTATTATCACTTACTGAATAACATTCTATCATTCTTTCAAGGTCCCTCTGTAATCCTGTGACAGGGTCAGACGTCTGCAGGGACCACCCCTCCCCTTGAGTGGGAGTTGTTTAGCTAGAGCTACAACCTAGGGGCTAAAACTGATTGGTCAAGTTCATCAGCTGTCTCTCTGACTCACCTGGGGAAAACCCAAATTAACTTCCCTAGAAAAAAGAAACATCCTACATCTTTCTCTTTATATGATCATGGGCTTTAGTACCATAAAGAAGATATGTATCTCCTTGTGTTTTGATTTCCCTCTCATTTGTCATTAACCAGAGGGTCAGTCTGGTTTATGAGGAAACATTGGGAAACATGTGTGTTCCTGAGTTTTGTTCCAAAAGAGCTCTGTTTTAGAACCAGAGCCACCTTAGCATATTAAAACATCTGTTTTTTTTTTCCTTCATTGTTTAATCTATGATTGAAAACCAGCACATGTAGTTAGTTGGATTTGATAGAACTGGCATCCAACACAGATTTGTCTATAGAATTTAGTTTCTCATCCTTTATAGGATTAAGAGAAATGGTATCAAATTGATTTAACTCTTTATTGAATAATAGAAAACAAATAATCCAGTACCAAAAGAATTAGACATCCTTCTTAGTAAGAAAATTTAGGCATTTTTATGTAACACTTCTATGAATGTAATTCCAAGAAAACTGACAACCATATTGTTAAATAATATTTATCAGCACATATTTATAGGTTGTATAATCTATGGATGTAAGATATCTCCTGTTAATAATTTTATGACGTACATTTTAAAAGAGTCTAGGCAAAACATAATGGTTCCTGAGACAATTTCTAACAACACATTTATCATATTTTAAAGTGATTTTGTTACCTTTAAAAGCCTTGAATATTTTGACAAATCACCCTTGGTAGAATTTCCAAAAATGGTCCAGGTAGGCTGAAAAAACATTAAATCTGTAGCATGGTTAGGAGAAGTAACAAAACAGTTTTACAATCAGAGAAGAAAACCTTGAATAACCCAGAAGGAGGAATCTTTTTTTTTTTTTTATAAGAACCCTGTGATCCTCCTGCCTCTGTTTTGTAAAAATCAAGGATATCACATGTGCCATGAGGCAAACTCACTTTAATATCTGTAGGAATAAATGTTTTACAGAGAAAAAAAGCTTTACAAATTGACTAGAAATCAACTTAATTTACTTTAAATTTAAGTAATTTCAAGTACATCAAGTACATCAAAGAATTTAAGAGCCCATCTCTCTGCTGCTCTGCTAATGCACAGGTCTGCAGGGCAGAGCTGGAAAGCCTTTGTGTCCCTTGGCCTCCTATGGCTAACAGCCTTTACTGCAGGCCTCATTCCTGGAGGAGGGGCCTAAATGTCCCATGCAGGCTGGTCTCCATAACAGGTCAGGCAGGTTTTGGGAGTGGGCAGCCCTGCCTGGCTCCACCATGCTGGCCGTGGTGTAGATCAGCCCTGGTGCCCTGAAGGTTTTTTTTTTTTTTTTTTTTGAGAATGAGAGGCTGGCAGTGGAAAGAGAAAATAGGGTCCTGTGTAGTTTTCTTCGTCTGCTCAGGTAAGAAGGAAAAAACTAAGACTGCCAAGCTGTTTGTTGCTGCTCAGATAAAAGGCTTTCTCTACACCCTGTGGGGAAGCTTTTTATTCAGCCTGAGAGATCTCCCAGCTGCCCATTGTCTTTAGCTGCTTACAGCAGACCTTGGGGGAAGGAAATAACTGCTCCTCCCTTTTGTCCCCCAAAAGTTACGAAAGTTGTAACAAAAAAGATCCTCTGGAATTTTTCATCCCTGCACAGGAACAAATTATGTAACAGGGGAGCTGGGGATTAGAATTTAAAAAGAGTACCCAGCTACTTCCAATGTACCTCAGAATTTAAGGAGTACCTGAATACTTGTCTATGAAGTTAAAGAATAAAATTATAGACCACCAGAGGATAAGGTATAGTGAGAGATTATTCAAAAGAGAATGGGAAGTTACAGAGATCTCCAGGCACCAGTGTGGAGAGAATATGTGTGAGAGGTTTTAGCCAAAATCTATGCTGTTCAGCCAAACAAGCAAAAGAAGGCAAGGTTCATGTGGGAAGGAAATCCAGCTTAGGCTATGGTAAGAGGGCCTTACCTAACATCCTTCTGTTAGGCCATGTGAGGAAGAAAAAAGAATTTTCTGTTCTATGTGTTCCGTTTCAGGTGAGCAGAAAGACAGCTGGTTGGTCTATCATTGACCAATCAGTTTCAGGATTAGATTTGAACACTAGTTAGAGACACCTCCCACTCAAGGGGAAGGGGTTCTGTAGTGAGGTGAACTGAGGGTTAGAATTTAGATAATGCCCAGCAAAAATTCCAATTCACTCCAAAATTTAAGGAGTACCTGAATTTTTGTCTACAAAGTTAAAAAATTAAAATCATAGACAAGATATTAATGTATAGTGGGAGATCTTATTTAAGGGAACATGGGGAGTTACAGATTTCTCCAGCCACCAGTGTGGGGAGAAAAATGTGGAGAGTTTAACAGAATTTATGCTGTTTAGCTAAATAAGCAGCAGAAAAGATAACAGAGGACTCCCATCATGAGGAGTTCATGTGGGAAAAATCTGGAGCCTTCCCCCACCCCAGCAGGCTGGGGTGGGGGAAGGCCTTACCTTTCTAAGGCCTGGAGATTTAGAGGTCCTTTTGCTGGCCTGCCATGTGGGGAGAGAACTTTGTCCTAGGAAAGTTAATTTTAAATTTCCCCAGGTGAGTCAGAGAGACAGCTGATTGGTCTATATCTGACCAATCAGTTTTAGCTCCTAGGTTTGGGTTCTGGCTAGAGACACCTCCTACTCAAGGGGAGGGGTCTATGGAGCCGCCTGACTGTCACAGTTCTATGGAACTAGCCTGAAGGAGTTAACTGTCACACTCCCATACTTCCTTAATTTTTAGAAGCAGTTCCATTTTCTCTTTCATACTATACTGTAATAGTTCCTGTGGTGGTTTGATTCAGGTGTTCCCATAAACTTAATGTGTTCTGAATACTTGATCCCCAGTTGATGGCAATTTTAGAATTGGAACCTTGTTGGGGTTGTGCTGTTGGAGGTGAGTTTGTGGGTATTATAGCCAGCTTCCCCATGCCAGTGTTTGGCACACTCCCCTGTTGATATTGTCCATCTGATGTTGGCAGGAGGTGATGTCCATCCTCTGCTCATGCCATCATTTTCTCTGCTATCATAAAGTTTCCCCTTGAGTCTGTAAGCCACAATAAACCCTTTCTTCCAGTCACCTTGCTTTTGGTCAGATTCTTTGTGTTAGCAACAAGAAAGCTGAGTACAACAATATCTATGACTGCTTACCATAATGTAAGGACTTAAAAGAACATACCTCAGTATCTTACCTTTGTACAGTGTCTTTTTGAGCTAAAAGAAAGGTGTTGGAAGAGCTGTTTTCATTTTTGGAGGCACTTACTCAGAATCTGTTTGTTTTTCCAACCTGCAGAGGCTGCCTATATACCTTTTCTCATGGCTTCCTTCCTTTTTCTTCAAAGCCAGCACAGGTAGGGCACATCCTTACACTCACCTTTGAGGATATGTCTCCATAGCCATTGCCCTCTGATTGCAGTTAAAAGGAAACCAAATGATTTGCTTGAATACATGCAGATTGTTAAGTTTAAACTATCACGTTTCTTCCACAGGTTCATGTGAATTCAACATTTGTTCTCAGTTGACCTGTTGGATCAGGTTCTAGAGACTTGAGGAGGTTGGGCCAGCTGGAGGAAGACCTTGGGAGCTGAACTTGTCTTGGATCTGTCTGCCAGTCTATATCTCTCTCCTTCCTGTCTTCCATAAGTTAAATAGCCTCATGCTCCTACAGCCATGATATTATGCCTCACCACAAGCCCAGAAATATGGAACCAAGTGAGCCCTCTGAATCTGAGAACTAAAATAAATCTTTCCTCCTGTAAATTGTTGTCATAATCAGCCACACACTGCTGGGATGAATCTCCAAACCAGGCACAATTTGTGGGGGCAAGTATTTATTGAAATAACAGATCCAGGGGAAGTTCCAGGAGGAGTTCCAAAAATGAAGGAAAAGGCTTGCCCCCTTTCAAAAATCCAAGTAGAGAGACAGAGACAGAGCCAGCACCAGCAGCCAGTGGAGGAAGGAAGAGAGGCTCCCCTCCCCTCAAGCTTCCTTATATCTAGTATCCTTCTGGAAGGCTCCCCACTTGGGGGGAAGGGCTCACTCTGGAGAAGGGATCTACTCCCTTCTCCAAAATACCAAAAGGATTTTGTCAATCCTTGCTGCAGGCAAGCTCAGAGACCCACCCAAGATTACTGTGGATTATTACTCAGGTCAAGTTGACAATAAACTTAACCATCACTGTTGTACTCACTGGTATTTTGGGTACTGCTACACAAAAGTAACTAATCCACAGGTATTTTAGGATGATCTTCCTATATCAGGCTCCTCAATTCAATCACATCTTCAAAGTCTCCCTTTCCACAGAAACATTCACTGGCTTGGAGTATTCTGGTGTTGACATTCTTGCTATTATTCTGTCTTGCACAATTTTTGGCAGCATTCCAACAGAGTTTCACTATTCTCAAAAGCTATTTTTAGAATGTAAAAAAACACATGCTATATTAGACTATCTTCACTGGGTATCTTATTTATACCATTACTAAGCATATTTGTTTTACCCTTGATATGATTTAGGCCTCTGATCTAACTTCCAGACTCTCAGTGTATCCAGAGGCTGGTGGTTCATCACTTTTCTTTGTCTTCCACCCACCTTTGGTCAGCATCCTCTAATGAAGGTTTTAAATATTCACTTCAATAAACAAAATATGTCATTTATTTTTCAACTAAAGTACTTTGAACATTTAGGAGGAATATTTTGTCTCGTTCACACAGTGATAAGCTAAGTAGCTTTCCAGACAACTTTTGAAATTGATCTTAAACTCCAATGAAAAGTTTGAGAAATAAAGGTAGGGTCAAAGCATCCCTTTCCCCAATTTGTTCAGTTATTGTCCACTACATATAGTAAAAATTGCCACATTCGGACTGGAGAGATGGCTAAGTGGCTAAGACACTTGCCTGCAAAGCGTAATGACCTGGTTTGTATTCCCTAGTACCCACATAGATGCACAGAGTGGAACATGCATCTGGAGTTCATTTGCAGCATCTAGGGCCCTGGTACATCCATTTTCTCTCTCTCTTTCTCTCTCTCTCTCTCTCTCTCTCTCTCTCTCTTGTCTCTTTCTGCTTACAAATAAGTATTTAAAAAGCAACTACTACATCAGCCATCTAAAGTTCTTAGGTCAGAAATGTTAAATGCATTCTTCAATGTCTTGCACTGTCACCACTGTCCATCCACACAGCTCTTGTTATCCATTGAATTTGAATGCCCCATAAATGACAGCCTCCCATTCCCCCTTCACTTGGCCATCAGTGGTTGCCATTCTACTTGTTTCCATTATGTTGATTACTCTGACTAGCAGATGGAAGCAGGATCACAATGAGGTTGTTTTTCTGTGACTGGCTCATGTCATTTTTTTTTCATTATGTGCTCAAGGTCTATACTTGGTGCATATGACAGAATTCGCTTCCCTCATAATGCTGAATGACACTCTGTTTGCATGAAGGCACCACATTTTATTTATCTATTCATTAGATCCCTGAGTTGCTTACTTTTTTTTAGCTTTGTGAACAACACTGCTATGTATAAAAATGTTTTTAAGACAATTTGGTTTTATTAAAAAATTTTCATTTATTTATTTATTTACTTGCAAGACAGAGAGAGAGAGAGAGAGAGAGAGAATGGGCATATCAGGGTCTCTTGCCAGTTCAAATAAACTCCATATGCATTTACTGTTAGGTAAGGAGAGTCACGGACCCCAGGACCCCTGCGGGCAAGCCTATCTCTCTGGCCAGCAGGAGATGGGCTCCATCGGGGAAAGGTGAACGCGCAGCCAGAGATACAAACACACGACTGGGAGAAGTGTCCAGGCAGATCTCAAAATTTATTCCAATATTCATTTTATATATATATATATATATATATATATATATATATATATATATCCCAAGGATGCATTGTACTGTCTTATCTCTTTCACAAGGGAGCTCAGGAAGCAGGAACAAAGCTATTAGCATTACTTCTGTCACCTCTGCCTCCAGGGGACACAGTTGTGCTAGGATCAAAAGGCATGAGTTACCATGCTTGGGGCTTGGACCAAAAGGTGTAGGTCACCTCATCTGGCTGCATATTATATTCTAAAACTTAGTTCACAGACATTCAGCCAGGCATCTAGCTCTACAGAAACCATGCCAGCAGAGTGTATAAGCAAGCACCTTTACCAGCTGAACCATCTCCCCACCCCAAGACTTGACTTTCATTTCTACTCAGTATAACCAGAAGTGAAATCACTGGTGTTAGAGTCAGCTTTCTTGTTGCTGCATGGAAAAAAAAAACATCCAAAAGCAGCTTGTGGAAGAAATGGGTTAATTTTTGCTTGTAGACGAGAGGAGAAGCACCATGACTGCAAAGAGTAGCAGGAAGGTGTGCCAAAATATGGCAAGGGGAAGCCGACAATAAAACCCATAAGCCCACCACCAACAACACACTTCCAATTAGAAAATGAAAGTCTCAGGAGATGTGTTGAACTCTAGGAGAGGACTTATTCCATCATTCTCATAAATTTTATATATTTTAAAAGATGCAAGGCATGTCTTAAAATAATTGTTTTATATATAATTTCATTTTCATTTTCTAATCTCATCTATACTAATCTCTGATGGTTAATGGGTCTAGCCCCCCCCAAAAGAATATATAAAATACAAGGTAGACTACTGAGTAAAGAATGACTAGCAAGAACACAGGAAGACAGATAATGAGTGTCCTCAATAACTGGACACAAGAGCGGAACATTGATGAAATTTATACATATAGCTCCTACTCCTTTACAGCAATTGGACATAAAAATCAGAACTTCACTGGAGAGGATGAGGTGTGGGATAACTTGAACTAATGAATTTGAGACCAACATAGCAAGACACCCCCACCCCTGCTGTCTCAGAAAAAAATAGAACTTCAGAAACAGTATTAGCCTTACGTACAAACTGATATGTGCAATGCTCTTCAAAGACATTAAAGCTCAATCTATGAAGTTAAAATAAAACCTTACTAAGAGTTCAGAGACATACTTTATGGTTGTGATACATCTCAGAATGGAGGTGAACACAGCCTTAAACTCTGTGAAGATGAAGGAACAAGGCTTCTGCTTCTGCTAGAGCTCACTGCATCTTCTGGGATGTGAAATCAACTTCATTTGTAATAATGTCTCAAAATATAGCTATCAGGCATTAAAGATAAACTGACTTGAAATTCCAATGTTCTGTTTAAAATTCTTATTTCCCAAAGCAATGTATTTCAAAGTTACTGCATTCTCATATTTTGCTTGTAAATTGCAATATTTCTCCTCATATCTGCCCCTATAGATATTCATATGATAAAGTAGCTACACAGTTTAATTCCTGTAGTGAAGCTGAAATCTAGGAGCTTCACTACAGGAATTCAGCTTGCTGGTGGTGTGACAAAAATGCCTGAAAAACAAACAAACAAACAAAACAACCTAACTAGGGAAAAGAACCACTTCATGTTTAGGGGGCCTATAGCAAGGCAAGTGTATACATCTTGGTGGAAGTGTGTGGCAGAGAAATATGCTCTCATGGTAGCCTGGAAGCAGAGAGAGGAAGGGGCCAAACACCCAATATTCCCTTGAAGGGTGTGACCTCAATGACATAATTTCTTCCATAGGCCCCACCTCCAAAAGTTTCTACTATCTCCCCCATTGTATGATCATCGGAGGACCAAGCCTCAACATATGAGCTTTTGGAAGACATATAAGATCTAATCATCAGACACAGTCTCTCATCCACCCTCCTTCTTTGTCTTTCCGAATGTTGATTAGGATGCTTACCATGAGGCCAAGCAAACAAGACTGTGAGAAATTTCTTTCTACAACAACCCTTCAGCCCCTCTGTCATGGACTCCTCAAGTTACATTATGAAAGAGGCAGGAGAGAAACAGGCACAGAGACTGAGAGAGAAGCAAGGTGGGAGAAAGACCAGGCAACCAAGGGAGCTCGAAACTACTCCAGACAGGAGCCATGTTTAATGCTCTGCTCAAGTACACTGGGTTCTGCTGAGAGTTCAGAAAAGATGAAGCTAGCAAAATGACTGGTAATTGTGTGGTTTGCATGGGAGAGGTCTAGTCAGAACTGAAGAGATTCAAGGTGAACCGATGGAGACAGCATGTGGAGGCAGACCTGCCAAGTTCAACTGAGGATGAAAAGACGGAGGGAAAGGTGGGCTAAGGGAAAGGTTTTCTCACAAAATACAGGATAACCCTGCAGAACCTGGTCCTTAAAACAAACTAGTAAGTGTGTTTCAGCATAGGTACACTTTAACAGCTTGTATTCAAGAATTCCTCAAATGTAAGCAATCTCCGGTTTAATTTCAGGTTATGTTGAGAAATGAGAACCCCTATAAAAGGCCAGTCATGCCCACCAGGATAGCTTTAGTTAAATAAATAAATAAATAAATAAGTCATTGGTGAAGATGTGGAAAGTTGGGACTCTTCCTAACTACTAGTGAGAGTTAAATACAACCACTAATTTGGAAGACAGTAGAGTTGGTTTTTATTTATGAGAGAGAAAAAGACAGAGACAGAGACAGACAGACAGACAGAATGCATGTACCATTTAGTGCATCCAGGCTTTACATGGGTACTGAGAAATTGAACCCCAGGCCAGCAGGCTTTGCAAGCAAGGCCATTTCTTTAGTTTTTAAAAGTGTAGAGATGGAGTTACTATATGGTCCAGCAATCCCGCTCCTAGATTTCAGCTTCACTCAACAGAAATGAAAGCATGTGCATACAAAATCTGCTACATGAATGATTATAGCTGCACTGTTCTTAATAGCAAAAGATGGAAGCGCTGCACGCCTAGCAACTGCTGAATATATTACCGTCAATGTAGTATATGCACACAATGGAATGAATACTCTGGCAATAAAAAGGAATGAAGTGTTGACTCACGCTACAGCTCTGATGGACCTTGACAGCATTATGCGAAACCAAAGAAGCCAGATACAAAAGACCAAATGTTGTACAGCTGCCTTTATGTGAAATGGTCCAGCTAAGCAAGTTCAGAGACAAAAAGTTGATTAGTGGTAGGACCGGTTTGGGGAACGACGGTTTGTGGTTGAGAGCTACAGGACATTTTATATGTGCATATATATAAATGCATATATATATATATATATATATATATATATATATATATATATATATATATATATATATATATATATATATATATACATGCTTGTTTTTGGAGTGCGAAAGATGTTCTAAAGTTATGGTAGTAACTGCACTTATCTGAATATTACTTTAAAAACCTCATTGAATGGGACTCCATATATAAGTCGTTTGGTATTTTTCAGCTCATTAAAATGTTCTTTAAAAAACAAAGTGAGGCCTCAACGATTACAATTTGGGGCAGAACAGCGCTGTTACTCCGATTCCCGGCGGCGGCGGCGGCGGAAGCCCCGCGATTCAGCGTAGAGCGTCGGTTTTCGCGGCGGATTTCCAATGCAGCGGGCGGGCGGGCGGGCGGGGAGCCGGCGTGCCGCAGTGTCGCGGCGGCGGGGGCCGGAGCGAGGAGGCCGGAGCGCGGAGGGAGGCCGGGCGCCCGGCGGGTCAGCGCGCCGCCCCCGGCCTGAGTCACGGCGTCGCCGAGCCCCGCGCGGGCGGGCGGGCGAGGATGCCGCGGTGAGCCGCCGGGAGGCCAGGCCGGCCCGCGCGCCCGGGGCGCATGGCGTTCATCCGGAAGAAGCGGCGGGAGCCGCAGCTGCAGCTCTACTCGCGGGAGAGGTGCGCCGGGCGGGCCGGGTGGGCGCGGGCCGCGGCGGAGCCCGGGCGGACGCTCCCCGGGAGGCCGCGGCCCGGCGCCGAGCGCTCGGAGCGCCTTCCTCCCGCCCGCGAGCCCCGGGCCCCGGGCCCCGCGCCTGGCCGTCGCCGGGCCGAGGTGGGCGGCCGTCCCCGCCGCTCGTCCCGAGCCCGGGCCCCCGACCCCGGCCCCGGAGGGCGAGGAGGCCGCGGGGACGCGGCTGGGGGCGGGCCCCGCGCGGCCCGGAGCGGAGTCGGGGTCCCGCGAGCCTGCGCGGAATGAACACCCCGTGTCCCCCGGGACCGGCTTCCAGGAAAACCCACTTCCGGCCCGGAGGCCCTCCTGGGGCTTTGGGGGTGATCCATGCACCTTGCAGATCACCCACTGTGGTTCGGTCGGTCCTGGGGCGGCCTGGGGGGAGCAGGTGCAGGCTTTAATTTTGTGTGATTTTTGCCACGTTAAAGCTCATTTTTCTCTAATGTTGGGCGATTCATTCCAAATTTTCGTTTTTCTCCTGAGCTTGAATGAGGTTTCATTGGTACCAACTTGTCAAAACTTGTAGGTGCTCTGTGTTAAATAGACTAGCAATTTAAGAAGTTGTACTTTATTATCATGTTCATCTGGGACATACGACCCAGAAATTCTGTGATTTCGTTGATAGGAAAATATATGGGTGGTGGTGGTTGTTTAGTTTTAGATAGGCCTGTTATTTTGATGGAAATTGTTTTTCTTTTGGTTAGCTTACACAGCTCTGCAGTCCTTAGACTTCCATGAATGAGCTGTTTTGTTAATAATGTCCATTGATCAAACAACAGGTCAGGCCAACAGTAGCACTTCCAGGGCAAGAGTTCCCACAGTGAGAAGGCATCAGATCTTCCTGGGCAGCAGTAAGAAGAAATTGGTGCTCTTATACGTTTTTTATTTGATTGCTACTTCCTGACTGCCCAATTTTAATACTCAACCTCATGGCTTTGCAATTTTAATCTGATGTAACCTGTAGAATATATTTTGACAAGGAGGCAGGACTTGAACTAAGCCGTTTCTTCATAAATCATACAATTCATTCTAAAAAAAATTTAGAAAAGTCAACTTTGAAAAAGCAGCTTTATCGAGCTTCAAATTCGCCATTTCTCATAGATTTATCTTGGCTGGTTGCTTAGCAGAAACAGACACAATATTAGCAAGATTGATACAGGTCATTGCCCCCAGTGTATGTCAGAGAACTTGAGGGACTGTTTCAGAAGTTCCCTCAAGAGGCCTTCGCTCTGCATTGTGAAAGAGCACTTTTAGGGATTTCAGATTTCTTTCTATCAAACAGTGACTGCAAAGAGAAGCAAAAATTTATCTTTCTCATTGTTCATTCAGTTGCATTTAGAATTCGTTGTATTTTCTACAAAAGTAGGATTGATTGGGAGGTGATTTAGATCACAGTGATGGCAAGAGAAATGTAGCCAAGTGGGTGTAGTCTGGGTTTTTTCATGAAGTAGAGCTCACAGGTCTTGGCATATTATACTGCATGTAAGAGGGGATAGAGAAAGAATCCTAGCAAGACACCCAGTTAAATCTGAATAATATTTAGCAGAAGTATGTCTCATGCAATATTTGGGACATATGCCAGAAATTATTATAAGTATGTTATTGTTTTTCTGAAATTCAGATTTAACTGGACAGCCTGTATTTTTATTTGCTAAACATGGTAAATAAAAGTCCTTTAGTCAGACATTTGATTTCAATAGCTATGCAGTATCAGGAGGGGACATTTGTTGTTGGTATTTCTGAATAAAAATGCTTTAGTCATTTTCAGGATTAGAAAACAAAAACATGCTTAGCCTTTCAAATTCAGTGAACTAGTACCCTTAAAATTGTGATGGTAGCAGCTGGTTATTAAAATGTCTTGAGCAGATGTTGATGAAGGGAAATGAAAATGACAATTCATATATATTCCTTGGAATCACTGGGAATGGCAGACAAGCTATTTGCAAACTACTGCTATTTAAGATATTTCAGTTTATGACCTCAGAATCATCAGCTTGTTAAATTTTCTTGTTTTCACATCTTTTGGTGGTGGGACTATGCCTATTTTCATCTTGCTGATATAGAAATTTAGACAGTTGAGGCATGTTCCTCTATTTCTGTAAGTCACAGAATAAATTACTTGACTGTGTTTTGTCAGCTGTCATTTCAGGCTATAACATTAGTGATCCCTAGCTCTGTTGTGTGCCTGCATGTTAGGTTAATAGTTTCTGAGGCATTCCTGAGTCTTTAGCTTTGCTTCAGGCACTCTCTGGGTATAGAATTCATTGCTTATGCTAAGATTAAGTATCTTTTATTTAATGTTTGCTTTACAATTGATAATCTTGTTCTATTTCGTCTGGTCGTAATAATTGTTTTAATATAATTTATATTATATTTATTTATTTATATTCTTTATATATGTAATATATAAATAAGCTTTTACAGCTTATTTGCATTATATGAAATTTTCCATGATTCTACTTTTCCATGTCCTTAGGTTTTTGGTACATTCCTTGTGCTCTTCTTGATAATTTTTGTCTTCACAGATGAGTCTTTATAGTTACAGCTGCCACAAGGTACTTTGATTTCTGCTTGTTTGCTGTTTTGTTGTCCTCATTCCCTTCCTTCCTTTGGACTAAATAAAATCTTCAATTTCTCCTTCATTTTTTTCTTACAAAGTATGTAAGTTACGCATTCTGCTTCTGATTTGTGTATGTTACATCAGAAATAATAACATGTGTAACTGAATATTTGAAGCTAATCATTCTCCTTACCCTCCTCTCTCACAGTGTGAGGGTGTTGGAATAGACAACTCTGTTGTGACATTCTTAATGGTAACCTGCTGTCATCCAGTACAGTCTGCATCAGACACTATGGTTGCCTGGTTAATGACTATGTTTGTCACTGTCTTCCATGAGCATTTCTTCTTGAATTTCATCTCTTCCTTGGATTCTTTTCTTTAAGCATATCCTTAAAAGTTCCTCTCAGCAGGGTCTGCCTTTGTTTTCTTGTGTCTGAACATATCCTTATTTTGTCTTTGTTTTGAAAACAGCCTTGCTTGATGCATTCTTTCCTCAGCATTTTGAAGATTGTGTAGATAAGGCAGCTGGCTAGGGAGTAAGCCCCAGACTTGTTGGAGCAGCATTAGATAGGGACACTGGAAGAGAAACAGTTCAGTAACAGGTGTGGCCTGCCCTCCTGGGCAGCATGGAGCTACCTGTCTGGGCCACTTCAGACTCCAGGACAGACCCACAGTGACCAGGGGCCAAGAAGTGGTTCTACTGTGGTGGAACAGTGACTCACCATGCACAGCTAAGCATTTTGTAGCTGTAGGTAGTCTGGTTTTTTTCTGGATGCTTTGAAGGCCTCCTCTCTAGTATCTTGCAATTTGCCTAGCTATGGAGTTCTCTCACATCATCTGTCCTGCTTAGGGTTCCAAAATCTGAAAGTTTTGGAAAATATGGTGCTGGGCATCTTGGAATATTGCTTCTTCCCCCTGTGATGGTTTATATTGATGTCAACATGACAGAACCTAAAGCCACCTTTGAGGGATTATGTAGACCAGGTTAGCCTCTGTGTATATCTGTGAGGGATTATCTGGATTAGGCTATTAGGTGGGAAGACCCGCTGTAACTGTGGGTGGCACCATCCTTGGCTGGGGTCCTAGACTATATAAAGGAGAGAGCTGGCTGAGCACCCGCTCTCATCACTTGTAGCTTCCTGGCTGTGCTGAATTGACCACTTCAATCTCTTGCCACTGTGCCTTTCCTGTCATGGTGGACGCTCACCTGGAACAATAAGCTGAAATAAATCCTTTCTCCCTTAGATTGACTTTTTCTGGTATTTTGTCCCATCAATGAGAAGAGTAATACATGCCCCATTTTTTAATATTTCTTTAGCATTTAGCAACTTTATTTTCCTGTGGTTTGTTGTAGATTATATACTCATTTTATAGCATGCTAATTTCCTGTCCAGTTACCTAATTTGTTGTTTAACCCGTTGTGTAAATTTTTTTTTTTTTTTTTTTGGTTTTTCAAAGTAGGGTCTCATTCTAGTCCAGGCTGACCTGGAATTCACTATGTAGTCTCAGGGTGGCCTTGAACTCACGGCAATCCTCCTACCTCTGCCTCCGAGTGCTGGGATTAAAGGCATGTGCCACCACGCCGGCTTTTTTTTTTTTTTCCGTTGTGTAAATTTTTAATTTAAACTTGTAACTCTAGTTGTTTCATTTATCTTCTAATTTTTGGACAAAGTTTTCACTCTGGCCTAGGCTGCTAGTCTACAACTCTTGATCGCCTGCTTAGCCTCCTGAGTTCTGGGCGTTGGTTTCATAGTTGCCTGGTCGCTTTGTTTAAGCATACCTACGGTCACTTGTTTGTCCAAGCATACATATGGTCACTTTGTTTAAGCAGGTGTATGGCGTAATCTGATGCAGGCGGTAAGTCACAGGTTTGATGGAGTGGTTTGTTGCTTCCCTGACTCTTCCATAGTAATTATGAATTTTGTGACTTTTTAAATTGTGCCTCTGTCATTTGGAAGTTTTCCAGGCCTTAAAGTATATTTTTCCAGAAAATTTGCATTTGTATCTATCTGTGGTTTGAAGAGAGACCCCAGTTACTGGTTTTGGGTTTATTTTACTATACTCTCTGGATTTTATCCGGGTTGTCTGCTTGTTGAGAGTTGGGCAAAGTCCTGTTTCCCCCCTCCCCCAGGTCAGGGAGGGCTGTTCCACAGCCTGTGAGCTGTGCAGAACTTATGCTTTATGCTTGTTTTGCCTGTTTGCTTGCTTGTTTTTGAGACAAGGTGGTGCTCTTTCACTATTAGGCTGGGTCTTTTCTCACCAAGCAGCACAGGCCAGCCGTGAGCTGATCCTGCCTCAGCCTCCCCAGTGCTGCCAGTATAGCTGTGTGCCACCACTTGTTCACCACTGCACCAAGCTTTTGGAAAGATTTCTTAGTGACTTTTCCAGCAGTTCCATAAAATCTATGGTGAGGTTTGTCTCTGGATGTTGGAGCTGCCATTGACACAGGCATTGAGAGTTCAGGGAGCCCCCTAGACCTGTGACCCCCAGCATTTGGGATCTTACCCATTTTAACAAAGAAATTTAACCCATCCACCCTAACAACCTGGGTTCAATGCCCCAGTATCCATGTAAAGCCGGATGCACAGAGTGATGCAAGGTGGCAAACTCAGAGAAGGGTAAATTATGAATTATAAAGTTTATTTAGGGAGAAATTATGAATTATGAGGTATATTTTGGGAGAACTGATATCCAGAGGAAGCTTAGAAAGACACAGGCCAGAAGAGAATTCACAGCTGAAAGGGGAGATGAGGGAACTGAGAGTTAGGGAAGTCTCTAAGCGTGAAGTCCATGGGAAGGGCACACACTTGGGAGGCAAAATATAGAAGGAATATGGGAGGACACACGCCAATGCAAAGCAGAGGAACCCAGCCCTTCACCTTCACACGCACATGGGGGTCAGAAAAGGCTAAGAAATAAGATCGTGATGGACTTGGGGCTTAAGAAAACACCCAGGACAGGAAAGTGTCCAAAGCAGGAATCAGAGGGTCTACTGCTGGGAGAATACTGCCAAAAGAGCCAAGAGCGTTACTACACACGTGACAGACCCTGAGTTTAGAGGAAAATCAATGGGCAAGAAAGCATCTTAAAACAAAGTACATGAAAGAAGCAAGCAGAAAAATACCCAGGCAGTACAGCAAGATCCTACTTCAAAGGAAAAACAATAGAATAGAATAAAATATACCCGTGCAAGTAACAGAAGGCAGGTTGGGAGAGGGGAGAAAACTTACACACTAGTGTTGAGGCGATAAACTATAGGTTGATTGACCAAAATGGGAGAGAGGGGGGGTGATTTCCCTTTCTCCCTTTCCCCGCTTGGAAAGAGCAGTGACCAGGAGAGCTGGTGCCAGGAGAATTAGCACTAAGACAGTGCACACGTGCTTATAAAAAGCTATCTTGCTCCTGTTTCTCCTTCACCATGATGCCTGAAATTAATTCCTGCTGATCTTTTTAGAAATCAGATTAATTTAATAAATCTGTTGACTCACTAGTTAAGAAGATAATCTAGTCAATATCTCCCCTCAGATTTATACTTGAAGAACTCAGAGTCTACTTAAAGTGATGTGACTAAGGTTACTGTGGTCGTTTGAATGTCTGTGTCCTCATAAACTCAAATGTTTCTTTAACTCTTATAACTTGGATCTGGAGGAGGTGTCACTGGGGACAGATCCTGGGGTCCAGCGTTAAGGTGTGTTTGGAAGCTGATCTGATTTCCAGCCTAAAGGTATTCAGAGAAGTTTGAGCTCTTCCTGGGCTCCTGCTGCTGGTTTGTGCCTGCTGCTTTGAGTGTTTGCTGGCTGATGTGTCACTGCCCCACCGACCGAGGAGGCAGTGATCAGAAAAACACACACAAACCGCTTAAGGGTAGAAGAACTCTCTCTCTCTCTCTCTCTCTCTCTCTCTCTCTCTCTCTCTCTCTCTCTCCCTCTCTCCTTCTCTCCCTCCTCTCTCTCCTTCTCTCTCTCCTTCTCTTTCCTTGCAGAAAATGAAACAACATATATAGAGCCCCTTGGCCAATTAGGGAGCTGTTGGTCAGTCTACGATAAGAACCTGTGCATACGGCGACCGTAATAGCCAATCAGGACTACCTCCTGAAATTTATTAAGCCAAGCCCCTCTTGGCAAGCTGTCAGGTGCCATCCTGAGATTAAGCCAGGGTGTGCCTCTGTGAGCCCCCAAAGGCTTTCACCCCGACACTAATGATTTCTTTCTGTTTGGATTTATGAATGGGAGCCAACTTCTTCCACCATAGATTGAACTTCTCCCTGGATCTGTAAACCTGAAATAAATCCTTTATCCCATAAGTTGTGTCGGGTTTAGAAGTTAATCCCAGCAATGTGGAGCTGACTACAACAGAGTCAAGTAGCTAAGTCCTATGTGATTATTAATCTTGTGAAGTTGATTTTATTGAGAAGCACCTAGGAGATCATTAAAGCAAGCCTCTAGGTGTGTTTGTGAGGGCATTTCCAGAGAAGATAAAGGGTAAGGGAAGACCACCCTGAATGTGGTTAGTACCATCTAGTAGGCCTGGAGTCCGGATGGAATAAAGAAGAAAAAGGTTGGTTGGAGAGATGGCTCAGTGATTAAGGCACTTGCCTGAAAAGCCTAATAACCAAGGTTCAATTCCACAGTACCCATGTAAAGCTGGATGTACAGAGTGATGCATGCATCTGGAGTTTGCTTGCAGTGGCTAGATGCCTTGGCACACCCATTCTCTCTTCTCTGTCTCTGTCTCTCTCTCTCTCTGATTATAAATAAATATTTTTTTAAAAAAATTAAGGAAAAAAAGAAAAAGGAGAGCCTGTTAGAACACTGTCTTTTGGCTTCCTGACTGCCATGATATGAGCTGCCCCATCATGCTCTCTCTGTATGATGGAATGAAGCCTCTGAATCTATAACAAGTCTTTCCTGTCTTTAGATGGTTTCTGTGAGGTATTTTTTTTTTTACAAAGACACAACAAACAAAACACAACAAACCCTAACATATTCTGGCTGAGCTAAAGCTGACTAAAGCTAGCACTGAGGTTCTGTGACCCTAGTTTAGCCCTTTGTTCTCTGTGGCATGCTGATTATGTTTTAAATACTGTTGGTCAGTGCTCATTTTTAAGGTCTCTGGTGTTTAAGGTGATTCTGGAATGAAGCCTGGTTTATAGGATACTAGAACTTTGGTACTCCACGTGTGGCCCACGGGCCAGTTTCATAGGTGTGCCTTAGTAGACACACGGGTTCTCAGGTCCCAACCTAGGTTCACATCAGAATCTGGATTTTAACAAGAGACCTTTAATGTGTGCACATTAAAGTGTGAGAAACACTGCTCTAGGTAACGGTGAGTAGACACTCATTCTACATTTTTGTTTGCTTGTTTGTTCCCTTAAACAGTAATCTATTCTTTATACTTCACAAAGTCCACGAAGACTTCAGAAAGCATTCTACCCTGGGCTAGGACTCTTGGGGGTGAGGGGTCCCCAGGATTGCACCTAGGGCTTTGCTCATGCTGAGAACACACTCCACCACCGAGCTATATCCTAGCTTATTGTGCTATGACTATTGATGAGCATTGGTCATTAAAAAAAAAACTTCTCATATTGCTGAGACTTAAATTATGAAACAGTGTACTTTATGGATGGTGTCACTGAAAGGTTTTGTTATCTGAGCTATCTTGTCAGGAAGCAGCTGTATCTCACACTATGAAAGGACAGTATAGTTTCCTAGAGTCTGGCTGGTTTTAGACTTACCTTGGAAGGGAATGGTTAAAAAGGCTTGCTGAAATACTGACATTGGTTCAGTTGGACAGTGGTAGCTTTTGTAGAGGAGGAGGAACCAGTAATATTCAGGAATAAGCTGTGGGTACAGGAGCTAGAACTACTGTTCTGTCACTCAGACTTACCTTTGCACACAGGAAGAAAGGAGATAATCAGAAGAGTTGTTTCTTATTACAGAGAGGATCCAGGTAACTAGGTGCCCCTGAGCTGTGAGACTATGGCTTGATCCAAATCTTGCTGAAAAGACTTTTTAGGAGAGGCAGTGAACAAGAAGATCCACATCAGTATGGGAAACTCATGAGCAGAGCTGTGGGGGCAAGGACCAGAAAACATTTTGGAAACAGAAGCAGAGGTTACATACTTGTATTCATTTATTACAAGATGTGTAAATGGATGGGAAACAAATGGAGGTTGTGTAGTTAGAGCAGATCAGAAAACAGGAAGTGGTAATAGTGATACACACGCTGAGATGCTTAGAGCTAACTGCAGTTTTTTTTACTTCCTCTTTTGAAGTTTTTTTTCTCACTTTGAAGTTTTAATTCATCAGAATGTGCAAAGCTTGAGAACTGCACTTAATTTTGAACATTAAAGAGAAATTAGTCCTTTAGAAAAAAACAATAATGGAAGGTTACATGTCTAAGCACAAAGGCAGTGTGGCTATTGTCTTACATAGAACCTAGATTTTAAAGAAAGCAGATACTCAAATTTTGAAGGGGGAAAAGGCTAGCTATTATTGGATAGTTCTGGAAAACATTAATCCAAGAAGAGTGTATAACTGTCAAAAATGTATTTCAGAACTGTTAACCCAAATTATCTTAAGTGAAGATAACACAGAAAGACAGCAGCTGTCTGCAGCCATGCAGATAATGTTCTTCTGTGCTTCTAATTAGTTTTTGAACATGAGTCAAAAAGTTACACACAGCCACACAGCTAACTTCAAGAAGGTTGAAATCTCACATGAAGAGAGGCTTGGAAAAAATTGCTGTTGATTGAAAAACCAAAACGAAAATGTATTTGAAATGAGGAAGTGCTTAACTGTTTCCTGGGGCCCAGCCTGGCAGTGTGATATTGATTTATGGCAGAGAAAGTGTCTCTTATTTTGTACTCTGTTCATGACACTGACCTTCAGGTTAAAATTTTCATAAGCAGATAAAGATGTGTCTGGGCATAGCTGTCCTGCACGTGAATGGGCTTAGTGCTAATTCTAGATGGGACAGATTGCTTACTGTGTAGTCACTTTCTTGTTGCTGGCATAAAGAACCCAATCAAAATAACTTGTGCAAGGAATGCCTTTATTTCCGCTTATACAATCGAGGGGAAACTCCATGATGGCAGGGAAAATGATGGCATGAGCAGAGGCTGGACATTACTTCCTGGCCAACATCAAGTGGACAACAGCAGCAGGAGAGTGTGCCAAGCACTGGCAAGGGAAAACTGGCTATAAAACCCATAAACCTGTCCCCAACAATACACTGCCTCCAGGAGTCCCTAATTCCCAAATTACCACCAGTTGGGGGCATAGCATTCGGACTTTGTAAATTTATGGGGAACACCTGAATCAAAGCACCACACTTACCAACCACCAAGAGAGGAAGCTGCGACTGTTTCCAGAATGGATTGGCTAGGAAGTCACACCATGGTACTTTAATCTTTGTTGACAGTGTTCTGACTGGTAGATCTCATCACCTGTACTGTTTGTAGAATCAAGAAACGGGAAATTAATGTGGTATTTGGTGTGCTGAGTATTTTGAAGTGATGGGATGGCCTCAAAGCAGCCTGAGAAGCTAAGTCTCTGACTTGCTTCTGCTTCTGAATTAAGCATCTTCTCCCTTCCTGTTAAGCTAGAATTTCTCTTTTAAAAATTATTAATTTTGTGTGTATGTATGTCTACATGCATACACACACATACACATATACACTAGGATATTTGCCACTATAAATGAATGCCTGTCCAGCTTTATGTGGGTGTTTGGGGAATTGAATCTGGGCCAGACGGCTTTGCAAGCAAGTGCCTTTAACATCTGAGCCTTCTTCCCAGTCCCTAATGTTACTTTTATAACATATATTGACAATTTTTATAACATAATATATTCTGGCCATAATCCCCTCCCATTACTCTCTCTTTCCCCACTCCCCAGTATCCTTTCTACTGATTGCCTTCTTTTCAGTTTCTTCAGTCAGTTCCTCTTCTAGTTTAAGTCTCTTTTTGTTTGTTTTTTAAAGCTGGACCGTAAACACTCGAGCCTCTCTCTCTTAAAACCAGCCATGAAAACTAGAAAGGTCACTTTCTGTCTCCTGTTCATAAAGCTTTTTTCCCAGAGGGTCTTGTCTAGACTTAAGAGGAAGATGTGTTACCAATGGACACTAAGAATAATCGAAAGACAGGTCTTACTGTGCTCCACCTCAGTCATTACCCTTTTGACCAGTCACATTTCTATACAGCTGTCTGTTCCACCCATTTCTCATGGAATAGCCATAAAAGGAAGATAGCTTTCCCTGGATCTTTGGGTCTATATGTCCAAAAACCCCATGTCACATAAACTTCATTTAAATAAATATGTTATGCTTTTTGTGCGTACCTATCTTCGTTACAGGAGCATTGAGTGTGACTCTTATGATGGACAAGGGTAGGTGCCATCCCGTTTGTGTCCCTGCAGCTCTCTTCGGACTTTGATGTTTATTGTATTGGCAGCATGGCATGGTGTGGAGACAGATGGATGTTTTCCAGTGGCAGGAGTTGCAGGGCTATGGTCTTGCCTTGTGTGCCTACCTGTTTTCTTAATTTCTTCCTTATTTAGAAACTGAGAAGCTAGTTTCATTAAACCAACTCTCTAGTGGGGGCTCTACCTAATTTATACCTTCCTGGAAGTTACCTGCAACATCAGAGGACTGCCCTCATAATCCTGAATCATGGAATGATACTGAAAGTCTTAAGACTATTTTTTGTTGTTGTACCAGAGAATAAACCCAATTTATCACTAATTCTTATTCACAGATTTTAAAACAGGACAGGTTAATAAAAGATAGGTGGTAAATCTGGTTCCTGTAATTATTAATTTTAATCATATGAGTCGTTCTTTGGGTCAGCTCTGTTTTTTGAATGAGCAATCTCTTCTTGTGTCATGCAAGTATATTAATTATAGTCTTCTGACCTTTTCTTCTGCTTCCTGCCTTGTCTCTCTAGGCCTTCAAGGCACAATCTTGTTTCTGTCTTGTTCTTTCATGCTGTGCCTAAGGATGTTAAGTATAGTCTTTTGATCTGTTTCCTAGTGCTTCTCTTCCTTCAAGTTGCATTCTTCCTGCTTGTCTTGGCTTTTTCCTTCATGTTAGAAGCTCATGATCTTGGACTTCACATTCAATGCCTTCTTAGTGCCCAGTTCCTGCAGTTTCTGAACTTTGTGAGTCCTCTGATTGGTGTTGCAGAAAGCCTCCCCTTGCTCCACTCTCTGTCTCCTGCAGTCTGACTGTCCTTTCTTCCATACTTTCATGTTTGTCTAGGTCACTTCAGCCTTTGTGCTTTAGCACTTAACATTACTTTTATTCACATCTTAGTAGTGCTTCAGGCGGCAGCAAAAAGTGAGAATGCATGTGTTTCTGCCATCGTTAATGTAAATGTCTTCCTTCAGTACAACAGAACTTCAGGTCCATCTGAAGTCTGGCGCTTTCTCTGATAGTGTTTCTCTATAATTCTAGACACGGTTGATGTTCCCTCACCCTTAAAATTTGTGAAACAAATATTATTTCACCTCTTTGTCATATATTCTGTAGAAGTATAACTCAATTATTTATCTTTCTTTGCTCCTTTTTTTTATTAAAAAGTTAAACTGGGTATGGTGATTCATGCCTTTAATCCCAGCACCAGGAAAGCAGAGGTAGGAGGATCTCTGTGGGTTAGAAGCCACACTGAGACTATATAATGAACTCCTGAGGTCAGCCTGGGCTAGAGGGATACCCTGCCTCAAAAAAAAAATTAAATTAAAGTTAAAAGCACTTAAAAGTCAAGGAATTACCCCATTCAGTTTACCTACTTATAAAGCACCCGTTGTATAGACAAAGAAAAGATTGACTATAACCATGTTTGTTCCTGTCTCCTAATGGGACCTTGTGAACTCAAGTCAGTGTGTGTGTGGAGGAAGAGGCCTGGCCTGTGCCTTCAGGAGAAGCAGACAATGAAAATTGCATGGGTTAGGAGTATAGCAGGTTTTTTCAGTAAAAGAGAAAAACCTTAATTTCATTACACTTACATTTACATTCTGTAAAGTATGATGCATCTACCTTGTGAAGGAAAATACTTTTGGGGGGAGGCATAAGTTGACTCACTGCATAGAGAGGAGTTTTATCATACAATATATACATCCCAAGTGTTTCTTAAATTACCAATTGGGTAAGGATGTGGGATCAAACATTTTAAGTTTACTGCCTTACACTATAAAAAAAAGTTGGTTCCCCCTCCCACATTTAGGTTTTCCCTGCTGTTGCTGAATCTGGAGGAGTATTACTTTGAGCAGCACACAGCTTGCCATGTTCAGCACAGTGGCAGCCACGAGGAAAGGTAAGAGCCATGGAGGTCTGTGCATGAACAGACCTTGGTGATATCTGATTTTTTTGCATGTGTATGTGTGTTTGTTATATGTGGGGGGGCAACTTTAAGTGTCTTCCTCAGTCACTTTTCGCTTTATTTTTTGAGACAGTGTCTCTCCTTGAACCTAGTGCCAGGTTTTGGCAGTCTAGCTTGTGAAAGCTCCAGGGAGTCTCCTGCCTTCACCAGTGCTGGGGATTATAGGCATGCACCAGCAGCTTTTACATGGGTGCTGGGGATCTTAGCACAGCTCCTCATGCTTGTGACACAAACACTTCACTGCCTGGGTCAACTCCCCATCCCAGCAACCGTTATTTTTAAATTAAATGTAGATTCATATAAGGTTTTCTTTCTTCCTTCTTTTCAGAAAAGTGAAAGACTAGGACCTACCATCAAATGTTTTTGCAAAGCTAAAAGTGATAGCTCCAGTTATTTCCACTAAGATTTCTGGGCAGGACTGTGGTCCATTTCATCTCTTGTTCTTGGGGTCTCTCTTGTTACCCAGTATACTGTGCTCAGTCATTAGGGTGGTGGTGCTATGCAGTAATGATCAGGGACCATAAGCGTTGTATGAAATGGCATTTTCAAAACAAATATAAAGTTAGGTCATTTGAGCCAGAAGCAAAACTCTGTTTTCTCCATAAGTACTAATTTACTACTTTAAAATTGGATTCTTTCCTTTTGAAAGCTACATATAAAGTGTATAATGCAGCCTTTTGCTTTTCTGGTAACTGCTATATTCCATTGCCACCAAATTGCTGAGGAATATAAAGTTCTTACTAGTCGACAAATTGTAGCTGATGAATATGGCCATGAAGATCAAATTTCAGTCCTTTATGAAGTGATAGTTCTACAGACATCAGCAATGTGCAGCCCTGTAGCTAACTCTGACCTGCCTCTTGTTTTTGCATGCAAAGCTTTATTGGAACATAGCTACATCTATTTGTGACTATGTCCATAAAGCCAAAGATTATTCAGTTAGGCTTTTCACAGAGAACTCTGGCCATAATTGCATGGTCTAGCATACTTTTCAGTAGCTTCTAGAATCATTAGATAAGAAGGTGCTGTGAGGGCTGGTAGAGTGCTTGCCTAGCATGCGTGAAGCCCTGGCTTTCATCTCCAGCACTACATATAATGAGTGTGGTGACACACTTCTGTGATTCCAACATGCGAGAGGTGCAGGCAGCAGGGTCACAAGGATGCAGCTGCCTAAAGTTATTGGCATTAAGCAATTAAAAGCCTCAGAAAAATTAAATTAATGAGCTACTAAGAAACTTTATAATAAGACTCAACAAGGTTAACATCACTTCTAGTGTACTATCACCACAACCCCCCAGCACCTGCTGGTGCAAAGACACTCTGTATGCTCCCCACCTGAAGTCTTGTCCAAGGATCGACCAGAATCTGACCCTTTAGTCTTATGGATAGTCTCAAAGCAGTACCTGAGGAATATCATAGGTACATTCAGCAAAATGTAAAGGGTTTAGGGAGTGCTCAATGGCAGTTGTCATCTAGAACTCATGCTTTGGACAAACCCAAAGAGGATGATTTCTTGGATCAATACAGATACCAAAATCCTTGAATGCTCAAGTCCCTTATTAATGCTGGTTCAATTCCAGTATTGCCAAAAGAAATCATTATGTCAAAAAATTCTTAATATGATTAGCATGTGTGAAAAATATATCAACCAAATGTAACATGGACTTTGGAGTTTGAGCAGTGACTTAAACACATTTATGAACTAGGAAATTTTGAATGCTGTATACTTGACATTAAAAAGTTACTTATTTTTAGATTTGTAATGATAGGCTCATTAGTAAGAGAGAATTCCTTCATGGATGAAGTGTATGATGAGGTCAAGAATTCTGTCTATAGACCAGCAAGGTTCCAAGAAACAAAAACTGGATGAGTCATCTCTATCACACCCGCCAGGGCACAGGGAACATTGCAAAGGTAGCAAAAGGTAGAAAGACTGATTGCTGCTCTCACTGCTAGCTAGAAAAGCCTCTTTATGGAGATGGTGATAGGCACTGAGGAGACTCAAAACTCATCAAAGAAGAAAATAAGAGTCTGCAAAGATCTCAGCACTAAATGACATTCCTAATACACATCCCCCAAACTCAGGAAACTTTGCAAAAAGGAGGGAGAGCAGAAAGAATATAAAAGCCCCAGTGTAGGAAGGTATATTCCTAGGCATTGTCCTCCCCACAGAGACTGACTGGTGCACTCATGACTCCATGGTGGCTGCTGGTGTCCTCGTAAGACCTGCACTGTTCTGAGTTGATACATGTTTTGACTTAGAGAACAGAAGAGGACAAAGGAATGAGACAAGAAAACAGAGGAAGGAATACCTTGAAAGAGGAAGGTCCTCAGAATGGGATGGGGGAGAGGGGAAAGAGGAGTACATGATGGAAACATGGCCAAATTGTACTATGTTGATATATTAAAGTTACTAATAAAAAATTTTAAGTGACCATGTATTGCAAGTTATTAATATGTGGACTTTCTTTTGTATTTGCAAATATTTAGGAATTTCATAATTTTTAAACTTAATATTTTATAAGTTTGGGTATTAAAAATATAAGTACACTTAACAACATGAAAAAAGATATAAAATTTCACAACCCATTTAAGGAAGAACAATGGTAAATTGAATCATGACCTTCAGGATAGTGGGTCTTTTGGTTCATTATTGATATTGAACAAAAGCTTTCATAAAAGAGGAGGGAGTGTTACTCTATTGTTGGTACTGGCATTATTAAACTATAAAACTATTTCTCAACATGGCATCTTCTAATATACTTCAATTAGAAAAATATTTATTTGCATATGGTTGTGCGTATATGTGGGGGACATGCTAGAACTTCCTGCCTTAAACTGTTTTTGTCAGGTGTTTTGTCTTAACATAAATAAGTTGAGTAATGCAGCGTTCAACAAATGAACCTATAATGACAGTATGTGCAGATTTCTCTACCTCTTAGAGAGTTGGAGAGAAGGGAAGACTGTTGTTCTTTCCAACCTGTCATCCTCTGCTTTCATTGTGTTATTGACTTATTTAGTTCATACCTTGGTAACCTACTTTCTGATTATACTATATAATCTCTTCTGATTTGGCTCCTAGGAAAATCAGAGGCTCCTTAAAAATATGTTCAAAATCAGTGATTTTTGAACCAGATACAATATCCCAGCCCATAATTAAGGTAAACACATTTTAAGTGTCAACAGATATTCCTTTTTGTGTATATTCTTTATCTTTGCTTATTTATATAATATTCTTCCTCAATTCCTCCAGATTCCTTTGAGAGATTGTATAAAAATAGGAAAACATGGAGCCAGTGGAGCCAGTAGACACTTCACCAAGTAAGTCATTCTTACTAACTGTTTAATTTTACTTCAACAAAAAAGTCTTATATCTGATGACTTTTATCTGTGTTTTAGGACAAAATCTTGCGGTATTTCACTCATTTTCAGTCAGGTAAGAAGCACCTCGTTAAATATTTGCTAAAGAAATCATACTATTTATATTTTTCCAATCTTACATGAAACAATGCATGCGTGTATAATTTTTTTTCACATGATAAAGCTACTTACTTGTAGTACCCTTGGAATAGATGTTTAAAATGCTTTTAAAATATAATCAGTGAGAAATATTTTTTATAAAGTTGTGATTCCCCCACTGGGATTGTATTAATTAGGAGTCTCTTTAGGAGCAGAATCAATAGAATGAATAGATGTTATAAAGGGGGTTTCATAGATTGGCTTACTTGATATGTGGTGAACCATCCAACAATGGCAGACTTCAGGCTGGAGGGTCTGAGAACCCAGCAGCTTCGCAGTTCATGAGGCTGGATGTTTTACAATCTCAACTTGGTGCTGAAGGCCTGGAGGATTCCTGGAGGGTGACTGGTCTGTAATCCATGTTGGAAGGACAAAGACGATGGGTTTTGATGTCTGTAAAGGGTGGCAGCAACAGAACCGATATAATCACCAGCAAGGAGCAAGGGCAGTCAGGGAAAAGGATTCCTTTTTCCTGGCACCTCTGTATATATAAGCTGCCAATGGAAAGGCCACCTGCTCTGGGGGAAGGTCTTCCCTCTTCAGTTAATCCTTCCTGGAAATGCCCTCACAGATCTGCCCAAGAAGCCTTTCTCTTACTTGATTCTTGACCCAATCAGGTTGACCACAGTATTGACTGTCACAGGAATGCTCCATGAATGCTCCATTTTCACAAAGAATACAATGTGTGCCATTATGGGTTTGCCTTCAGGAGCTCAGCGTAGGAGGCTGAAACAAAGCTATAGTAGTTCTCCTTCTAGTTTTTGAAAGGTTGGAGGCCAGGGCAAACCATGTAAATGACTTCAGGCTGACATATGACGAATCAGCGGTGACTCAGGATATGTAGTCTCCTGTTAGTATAACTGTTTATTTCAAATATATACACTCATTTATGTGCCTACTATTGTTCCTGGTACAGTATTGCTATCACAAAACCAATCAAAACATAGCTTTTCTCCTATGAATAAAGAGAGAGTAGAGGCTTCTAGTATTTTCTTTTGGTTCTGGACTTTATCTGTAAAATGGTGTGTTAGGCATGTTGCCTTGACTCAGCAGATTTTGTTCTCTACATTATTGAGGTGTTGAGAAAAATTCCTCCGGGATCCAGTGAGTGTGGCAAACAGATCCCCAGGTGACTGCACTACATACTTCAATGCAGAGCCTTCCACAGGACAGCACATGGAGCTTCTGGAGGAGGCAATGGGGAGAGGAGGCCAAAGTGACCCTCACTGTCTAAGATTGTCATACTCTTTGGTTCACCAAACATTTGTTGGACTTTGATGAAAGCTGGGAGATTTCAAATTCAGTAATATTCTTCAACTACTTTTCATGATTCCATTCGTTTTACTTTATATTTTTATTTATTTATTTGTGAGGAGAGAGCTAGAGTATGGGTGCACCAGGGTCGCCTGTCACTGCAAATGAATTCCAGACATATGTGCCACTTTATGCATCTAGCTTTATGTGGGTACTGGAGAATTGAACCCAGGCCAGCAGGTTTTATAAGTAGGTGCCTTTAAACACTGAACCATCCCTTTCATTAATTTTAAAAAAGAAAACATTTTGTAGCCTATCATTGACTTCATATGTTTAATTGATATATATGAAAGCAGTTATAGCCATCTAGTGTTATAGCCATCTAGTGTGGTATAGAGAATACCAGCTCTATGCTCCCAAGTCTATATGCCCCCTCCCTCCTTCCTTCTCCTTCTCCCTTTTTCCCTCCCTCTATGTTTTCTAAGGTAGGGCCTCACTCTATCCCATGCTTACCTGGAATTCACTATGTAGTCTCAGGGTGATCTCAAACTCACTGTGATCCTCATACCTCTGCCTCCTGAGTGCTGGGATTAATGATGTACACTACCACACCCAGCCCATGTGTATATTTCTTAGCGTTTTTGATCCTATACCAGAATATCCATATCTTGAAGAAGTACTTTTTTTCAGTTGAAAATAATATTTCCTTTATGAAACTTTTCAGTAAAACATTTTAATAATTCTGCTATTAAAAGTAAAGCTTCCACCTACTTTTAATAGTTTATGGATGATATCTCAAATGAAACCAGCTCAAAACAAGCTACTCTTTCAAATATTAATTTAAGCTTCCCATGTCAGGGATGCAACCAGACAACTTTTGTGGGTTTTTATTTTTATTTTTTTTGAGCACTTACTAGTTTACAGGGTCTCAGAGATTTTACTTTTTGGGTTCTGTTGTTGTTGTTGTTGCTGTTGGAATAACAAGGTGTGTGTATATATGTTTTGTGTGTGCTCAGTACATACATACATACATACATACATATATATGTATACATATATATTCAGTGATATATGGAAGATCAGAAGCTTTTCTGTCTATGGACTTTGCTTTTAATAAATGGGTGAGACAGGCAACAAATCTCCAATGTCAGGTAGTGACAATGTTATGGAAACAAAGGAGGAAAAAAAAAAGGACAGAACACACACAATCTAGTATGCAACTTCAGACATAATGGTCAGGAAAGGCTCCCTGAGAAGAAGGTACCACTTGATCAGGGTCATGGAGGTGAGTTGTGCAATGATGATGTGCTCTTGTTGGCTTAAGAGCATTCAAAGAGGTCAGAAGAGAAGTTTCAGGATTTGTCAGAAGAAAAGCCCTGAGGTGGTGGGGCCTAGAAGGGTAGTCTGCCCTAGAGTATGGGAGTCATGGAGAGCAAGCTCTGTAGAACTGGGAGGCTGGATTAGGGGCAGGGACCTTGTCATGAAGGGTCTCTGGGCCATGGTAAGGTTTTAGAATAATTGGCAAAAGACAGAAGCCACTGGAGAGCTGGAAGAAAAGGAGTATAACCTGATCTATATCTGTGTGGAGCATCTGGTGGCTAATGGACAATAAGCTGTGTAGGGTTAAGTGTGGAACCAGATACTTGAGGGTGTTCAGAAATGCAGATGATTTCTAGGATGAAGAGGGGTAGTCATTATCTGGAGCTATGCTGAAGAACAGCTTGCAGATGGACTGAGAATATAGCTGGGTATAAAAGAGACTGGTGCATAGTGGTTCCTTTTATTGCAACAGCAAGACCTGGGGGAGCATGCTAGGTTTAGAATGCTTAGCTGAAGCTGCCTGGCAGACCTCCCAGAGAAGTACAGCAGGGATCACTTGTCTGGGCTCCAGAGAGGCTGAAGCTAGACAGGTACTGGGAAAGCCCTTGCCTTGTCTACTTGGATACTTGATATAAATGATAGCATTCATCAAATGTCTTACTTATCCTGTAATTGTTACTGTCACATTGCCTTGATGACATTTAGTATCAGTGCTTTAAAGCCACACTAGTATTAATGCATTTACTTTTGCAAATAGACTTTATGTAAAAATTATTTAAAACATTGAATTTATGATATCTTAATATATATTCTTTAGAGTGAATGCTTTTGGCTATTATTTTAATATTGTCTTGTTTTTCTCAGGTATATTTTATTAAAGAGCACAATATCGTTGCACCATATAAGATAGAAAGGGTAAGTAAATTTTTTACATAGTCCCAGAAATTTACAGTGATTTTGAGTAAAAGGAATTTTTACTCTATTAACATCTTTAGTCAAATATGGTAATATGAATACTTCAAAGTGTATTACCATGTAGTTATTATAAAATTATCCAAGGAAGTCACAGATTCTAGCCCAAAAGTTTGAATATTTTTGTTTTTACTTAAAAATTATGTTCCTATTAGCAGCTTCTTTAATGATTAGGTTAGAAATTGAAGTTAAGATATGTGTCATTGATAAGCATATTTACTGTGTATCACTGAGAATTTGTCTTACATTACTGAAAACTTATTTTCAAAAATATTCAAGAAATACAGGTTTTAAAATCCTCATTTTAGCATTCAATAATGTTTTAGAAAAAAGTCTTATTGGGTAGAGGCTGTGAGTAGATTAGAGGACAGTGTCTGATACTTCAAGACTTTTCAAGTAAGCATAGACATTTCTTTGTTCTTCGGCATAAAATATGTGTGGTAAAGAGATGACTGCTGCTAAGGGAGTTTTTACAGGATGTAGGCAATGGCTCATTTCTTACAGTGACCTGTCCATGAATTCAAAAAACCACAGTTGGGGAAGCACAGTCCCGCATGCTGAATTATGGTTCCAGTTTCAGGTCATTCTGCAGCTTGATAGTTGACAGCTTAGGAAGCATACTATGCTGTGGACCTGAGATTTTATGGGCAGGAAGTCATCTGCTTGTACTGATTACTCAGGAAATAGAAATACTGAGGTTTGGCTGCTCTCAGTAGTTGCTGCTGGCAGTGTGACCAGGATTTCCCTTTGTGCAAATCGCTTTGTATAGCCTTTGCTCACCTCTTGATTCCTGTGTGTCAGTACCTCCTCCACACATTGATAAAACCCTCCCAAGTTGAGAGCCACTCCTTGGGTGCTCTTTCTCTAGTAGTTCTAAGACTATCTGGAGTTCAACGTGGCACCCAAGGGCATCTGACCCATCATCAATTATATATTATGTTGTCTGGGGAAACTGAGTACAAGTTTATGTATATGTACTACCTATGTACATGCATAGGTGTTGGGGTGGGGGAGAGATTGAGATGATAGAGAATAGTGTAAAGAATTTGTTAGAAAGAATTGACCCATGTAATTATCAAGGCTGGAACATCCCCCCACAAGAGAGCCAGGGTGTAAATTGATTCTGGGGTCTGAGTCAGAAGGCAGGGGAAGTCCTGTATCCCAGATGGAAGACAACCAGAGGAAGACTTTTTTTTTCTATTAGCCTTTGACTCTCTTGGGGCCCAGAGTAGATGAGGGAATTCAGTCTGCTTTACTCAGTTTAGTGACTCAGATGTCAATTTTAGCTATCTTACCACCATATAGCTCAACCAATCATGTTGACATGTAAAATTAGCCATCACTGTGGATATGTACCCATTCTCAGAACACCTGAGTGTGTGAAGCCAACATGGAGAGAACTGAAGGGAGAACTAGACCCCCAAACAATGATAGTAAGAGACTGTTAATACACCTCTTTCAGCAGTGGGTAGAGCATCCAGCTACACTGTTACAGGCACCAGCTCTGTAACAAATGGATCTAACATACATACACAACATTCCACTCAACAGTGCAGAATACACATGGGGTACTCTCAGGGCAGGTCACATGTTAGGTCACAAAGTAAGCCTTAACACATTTAAGATTAAAATTATGTCACCCATCTTACCTGGCCACAGGGAAATGAGGCTAGAACTGGAAATACACAAATAGTAGCATTTAGAGATCAACTCTCAAGCAGTAGATCAAAGAAGAAATCTTAAGAGAAATTTAGGGCTGGGAAGATGGCTCAGTGGATAAAGCACTTGCCCTGCAATCATGAGTTCTAAGTTTGGATGCCCAGAACTCACCTTAAGCCAGACACTTTAACACAAGTGTCTGTATCTCTGTGCACCAATGAGAGAAGGGAGGAACATAACCCAGAAGCTAGAAGTGAACAGTGAGAGAAAGGCAAGGACCAGCACCCTATTCTCTGACCTTCACACACATGCTGTAGCATATGCACACATACACACACACACCCCAAAAACCAGAGAGAGAAAGGACATTAGAGGCATTTTATGACAACTGAAATCAAAAACAGCATGTCAACACTTCAAGGCACAAAAGTGGTTAAGAGGGGCCATTATAAAGATCATTGCCTACATTAAAAAAAATAGACTTCAATAAAAATCCTGACTCTACCCCTCAAGGAATTAGAACAGGAAGAGCAGACTAAGTCCCAGGTTAATGGAAGCAGTGAGTAACTGAAGTGGCAATGAGGCTCGTGAGTGTGCTCCTTGGAGCTCTCTTTCTGTTCTGGGGCAGAAAAGCTGGTTTTCGTGCAGTGACAGCAAGCAGCCGGCTGACTTGCTGCTTCTCTTGCCAGGGCAGAATGGAGTATGTCTTTGAGTTGGAGGTCTCAGGGAAGGTGGATGATGTTGTGGAGACATTGCTGCAGGTAAGCCAGTGACTCTTCCCTGCTCACGGAGCAAAGCAAACAGAGCCAGATTTTTTTTTCCTATTGCTTTCATTTGAAATAGGCTATCATGTAGTTTAGGCTGGGTTGAACATACTATGTAGCTAAGATTCCTCTTTAATTCCTAATTCTCCCGCTTCTTCTTCCAACGTGCTGGGATTGTAGCCATGTACTGTCATGATGGCTCAGAAACTGTTTTAATGTTTTATTTTATATTACCTAAATAGTTATCACTTTTCTAAACATGTTGCTCGACTTCATCTTCGATGTGTTGAATTTAAAATTGTATATAAGGAAGAAACCAAAGATAGCAGAAGTAATTTTCATTATGATTATTAATTTCTTTAGAGTCTTAAGTTTAGTTATTTTGTTTTTGACATTTTTATATCTGTATATTACATTTTAAAATATTTTTATTTGCAAGCAGAGAGAGATAGAATGGGCAGCCAGGCACTGCAAATGAACTCTGGATTCATGTGCCACTTTGTGCATCTGGCTTCGTGGGTACTGGGGAATCAAACCCAAGTCATTAGGCTTTGCAGGCAAGCACCTTAACTGCTGAACCATCTCTCCAGCATGTATATTACATTTTGATCCTATATACCCCACATTATTCTCGCTTATCTCCCTCAGTCTCACTGTGCCCCTTCTCACACCACTGATGAGAATGACTGCTGCCTCCCTCAGCATCCACTAGCTCCTCAGAGAAGGGAGTGACCTCAGAGCCCATCTGTTACCCATCACAGGATGTATGTAGAACAGCCCAGTAAGGTGCAGGTCTTGTGCAGATAACCACAGCGCTTCTCCCTTTCCTCCAGCTTTTACATTCTTTCCGTCTCCTTTTCTGAGCCTTGGAGGGAATGATGTATATGTCTTAGGTAGGCCAAGCACTCATCAGTTACTTATTTTCAGCATATTGACCAATTATGAGTAGCAGAAATGATCTTGACAAATGAAGTGACAGAATAATCAATATTCTTCATTTCATTTTATCTGAAGGAATGCTTGATGTCATCTTCATGGAAAACTAATTTTGTGTATTTCTGACATTGTAGCTGCACAGAGCATCCTGCCTCGACAAGCTGGGCGACCAAACAGCCATGGTGGGTGTTCCTAACCATTGCTGCTTTGATTGTGAATTACCTTCTGTTTTTATCTCATTTATAAATACTTACATCCACACATTTGAAATGATTCTATCCTTACAGATAACAGCTATTTTGCAGTCACGTTTAGCTAGGACATCATTTGACAAAAACAGGTAAGTTTTTTAATGATTTTATTTCCCATGAGCAGTGTGCAGCTGACCTGTAGGCGTCATTCAGCATGTTCAGGACTGATGAGCTGGGGGTGTGGCTCAGTGTGAAAGCACTTTCCTAGTACATGCCTAGCCTGCTTCCATCTCCAGCATCATCTAAAAGGAAAAAAATTAAAAGCTGAGGTTGCCCTTATCATCTCACTGCACACCTGCTCACTTTAGGGAATGGTCCAAAAGGAGAGCTCTTAGACTCTCTACTTTTCTCCAGCCTGGCCGCTTGTTTTGCACACTGTGGTGCCCCAGAGTGAGCTACAAGCACCTCCTCCCACAGCCCCAGAGCAGCTGTTAGTCCATCTTCCTCCTCTATTCCTCCTCATTCCTGGACCTAATGCCCTATGAACATTCCTTCTTTTAAAGAACACTTGAATCATATCACTTGGCTGTTGAAGGCTTGACAAGATATCCCATTGCCATCAGGATTCACAGGAGCTAATCTGTGCCCATGCTCACTCGCTGCTCCCTATGACTGTGGCTCTTGTGAGTTCTGGGCTCCAGCTGCTCATAGAGAAGTTCCTGCTTTCTTCCCTCTAAGCCTTAGTCACATTCCCTTGTTCCTTTGTGCTGAGAAAAGCACCACCTCTCTTTGAGTTAGCCTAGCTAACTCTGGCTTTTCTGATTTTAGCTTTCCTGTTAGATCAAGAGTCTGATCCTTCAAGTCACATTAAGTATTTCCCGCCATGCTCCCTAGGGACCAAGAGAATATGCTCTCACTGTTCTAATGGCTTTCTCATTGAACTTCTGCTTATGAAGTATACAGTATATTTTCTGCAAGTAATGGTATTTTTGTTATCCTATTGCCTTATATGATTTTTTTTATTTGCTCGGTCTATTTGCCTATACCTTCATCTCTTATACCCCTGTATTAATTAATTACTTTATCTTTGTAGTAACCATTGATAACCTGGTAGTACAGAGTCTCACATCTTATTTTCATATTTTAACTTACTCAGTATTCTTGGTCTTAGTCACTTTCACATAATTTCACACTGTTAATTTCCATAAAAGCCAGTCTGCTTTGTTTGGGTTTGCGGTATGTGCAGAGCCTCTGGTTGACTCCCTATCTATCTAGACCTTCTTAGAAGTCTCCTTAGGGCTTCCTCACAAAGACCTTTCCTCTTAGCCTGAGTCCAACTACTTCGCGTTCTTTATGGCATTATAAGTGCTTTCTAATTAAAGTTTGTTTTCTGCTTATTGCTGCTGTACAGAATGCAGTAGAGTCTTGTGTGCTCATCTCCTTTCCTTTGACCTGCGAATCTTTGTGGTCAAGCCCATTAGCTTTGCATTTAGAGTCCTCGAGTGTACAAAAGCTTATATAGGAACTATTTTCATTCCTTCTGCACTAGCATTTCTACTTCAGATTTTTATCATCATTCATGCCTAGGATAAATGAGAAAGTAGTAACTGAACAGACTGATCTTTTATGGATTTTTAGGTTCAGGCCTTGCCAGTGTTTGTTAAGGGGGATCACTGTACAGTATTCTCTCTTCTTGTTACCTTGTGATTAAGAAGTCAGAGTTGTCATGGCCCTTGTCCTGCATTTTAACCCTTTAAAGATTTAGCAATAAACCTATCTCACTAGTGTTTTTTTAATGTTTGTGTGTGATTCTTTTGCTGTTTTACTATACAGTACTAGTTGTCTTACCATGTTTGTAAAGGCAAGGTATATTAGTGATTGGATTGCTGAGAGAAGAATGGCTTCTGTTACAGAAGGCAAGGGAATACGTTTCCCTGGCCTACATAAGTGTGCCATTTCCAAGTACCAGTTGAGATTCCAGTTCTGAGGGGCAGCATGGTATTCATTTGAAAAATGGTTCTCTTTGGAAGTTTTAATTCATTCATCCAGATTCTGAAATGCTAGGCTGAAAACTTACAAGTGAATTTTTATAGTATGAAATGGAATAGTCCAGTATTATATTCTTCCTCTAAAACATGAAAGAAACTTTCTAAGATAAGTTTTCATTATATTTTTGAGAAAACACTTCTTGTTGAAGGAATGTGATTATTTTCCCCTATGTTTTATTATGAAAAAAATTTCAAGTGATCACAAGTTGAGAGATACTCTGTGATTTAGCAGTGTTTGTTAGTATTCTTCCAGACTTGTTCTAGGCCATGCCATGCCCGTGAGCTTATTCACGTGGGTACTTTGCGTGTTTATGTGGCTGCATGGAAACAGTTGGCTCTCTGTGTCTGGTATTTCTGTATATGTGGATTCAGGCAACTGTGGGTTGAAAATACTTGAAAAGCACCTCTTTACTGTGCAAACTTTTTTTTTCTTTCCATTATATTGTAAACAATACAAAATGGCACAATATAGCAACTATTTACATAACACTTAACATTGTATTAGGTATTGTAAGTCATTTAGAGATGCCTTATAATGTATGTAGGTCATGTGCATATACTGTATTTGGGATGTATATATATGTACTTTGGATGTGTACCTATATAATATGTACATGTTTGCTTGTACATGCTTGTTTGTATGAATATAGTTTCTCTGATGATTTGAAACTAAATTGCATGGCACTTCCCTGTAAGTATTTAGGCATGCATCTGTTAAAGGGATATTCTCATATCTTTGGGACCATTAGCCTCAGGTAGCCCTAATATCACTTAACACATAGCTTCATTTTCTCATTTCACTCATGCATACCAGAAAATATCTCTAAAAATACTTGACTTTGGAATGTAAAGGATGGAAGAGAATTCTCTCTCTGCTGCATAGCTTTCCCCATTGCTCTGTTTGCTGTGTAGATCTCACCTTCTTTTATTTCCTTGTTGCTATTGAAAATTTGTTTTCCAGTTATTTGTTACTGGTATAAAGAAATATAATAAATTATTTTTATACTGACCTGTATCCATGATTCAGTCCCACATGGGTTTTTAATAGAGTCCATATAGTTCCCATATTTGTAATAATTTAACCTCTGAATAATGTTCTAAAGAATCGCTACAGCTTTTATCCTTATTTCCTTTATTGTTGTTCTGTTTGATTAGTAAATGTTTTGGGAACAAATGTCTGCCTTATTTATGGGAAAGGATTTAATGTTTCATCGTTAAAAAATGATCCTGGCTATAGGTTCTTCATAGATGCCCATTACCACAATATCAAAGCTCTTTTTTAGTTTGCTGAAAGTTTTTTTTCAATAAAAGATATAGGATTTTGTCAAATACTTGTATGCATTTATGTATATCAGATTTTTCCTTTATTGTGAGTTATACTAATGTAATTTTATATATGAATTTATGTTACAAATCTAACTTGAGATCATGATATATAATCTTTTCTACATGGCTGGCATTTTGTTAAGTATTTTTACATCTCTATTCAGAGGGCCATTGACATCACAGCTCCAGATTGTCAATTATTCTCTGACCAGCTGGCTATAGACCGAAGTTCCTAAAGCCCCGTCCTTTGATCCTGTGCTACATGGCTTAGGGAACTTACATTACTGTGTTCATAGGAACATGATAAGGGACACAGATGAACCTTAGATGAAAACACATGGAGAGGACCAGGCACACGAATGTTCACCAACCTAGAAGCTCTGCAAACCTTGTATTTAAGGGATTTTATTGAGGCTTCTTACTAGGGCATGTTCAGGTATTAATTTACTCTCCAGCTTTTCTCTCCTCCTCCAGGAGGGTAGGCTGACAGCCTCCAACCTTTATTATAACAAAGTAATTCTGGTGACCAGCCTCTGCCCAGAAGCCACAGGAGTCTCCTCACTAGAGCAACAAGCACTCCTGTCAGCAGGAAGTTTCAGTGAGCCATGCCCAGAACTGAGCCACAGATAAAACAGTCAAGAAGAAGATCACCTAGCTCCCCTGTTGCCTCAGATATTGCAAGGATTTGAGGAGCTCAGTGCCAGGACTGTGGGGCAGAGACAATGAATGCATTCTGTTACACAAAGTTACAGAGATATATAACTCTATGGATTGATGTCTGTCACCGTGTGTTGACCATTTTCTTTAGTATATCCTCTGTCCTATTTTCTGGGTTTTTTTTTTCGTATATAATGAGTCATATTTATGTTAGTTTGTTTTATTCATAACTTCAGATCTAGATACTAAGGTCTGCAAAAAATTTTCTTCATTCTTTTCCCCCTTTATTTTGCTACAGTTAGGACCATCTGTCTGTTTTTAAGGCAGTATCTCACTCTAGCCTAGACTAACCAGGAGCTTACTCAGTAGCCCAGGCTGGCCTCAAAGCCAGGGCCCTCCTCCTACCTCAGCCTCCCCATACTGGAATTAGAGGGTAAGCCACCATGCCAAGCTTCAGTTAGGACATTTTACTGATCTGTTTTCAGCTTTGCTGGCCCTCTCCTCCTCGAATCTGTTGTGAAGTTTATTTAAATCAGTTCTGATGCCCAGATTTTCATTTCTTTGGTTCTTCTTTATACCTTTTTTTCTCCTCTGAACTTTCTGTCACTTAGGTTGTCAGCCTCGAGCAGCTACAGATTTGTTGTCTCCCAGCATGAGCCATCTTCTTTCTCTCAGTCTTTCCTCTCCAGAGCACAGTGTTTGTTCTTGCTTCTTCATGTGTCTCGTCCAGCAATCCTCACCCTCCTGTGATAAGCCACACCTCCTGCCACTCATCCATCAGCCTCTTCTTTCCCTCTGTGATCAGGTTCAGTTAGGTTTCTTATGGGTTTCAAGAAATCATGAGGACTGCTCAGCTTACATTGGTTTTGAGAGCTTCAAGGGTCTCTCACTTTGCACATCCTAACATGAAGGCATCTGTGCCTCTCTGTCATGTCTGTTTCTTATGAAAGATTTCTTTCTTTACTTGTTTTGGATGTCCATGGGGATTTAACCAGGGCTCATGCTTGCTAAGCCCAACATTGACCTCTATACCCCCAAACCCAAGAGATTTTTTAATCTAATTATTTAACTAATTGATTGCCCTGAAATATTACTTGGTTATTTCCCTACTATTTTTTTGATAATCAAACAAGATATTTTTAAATAAACATATTAAGAATAGAGAGGTGATTTAATTTGCAGTAATCTTTGATTTAATTGCAGTAATTCCAATAAAACAATATACTTCAAACTGACCTTCAGTTAATTGAAGTTAATGGCCAGAGCCTGATACCTAAGAGTGCTGTGAACTCAGTGCCACCTGTGTCTAGGCTGGACATGAATTCAAGATATTCCTCGGCCTCCTGAGTGCTGGGATTGCAGGCCACATTCAGCACTAATAAAAGGTCTCAATGACACAAAAATGGACTCCTATCTGAATGTAAGAACAGTCTCCAGGCTATTTTGGGAAGAGGGAAAGTTTGCCTAGAGGGTAATTCCATGTTAGTTACTTATCTCCCTGTGTTGCTGGGATACATATTGTCTGTCCTCTCCTGATGAAGTCAAGTTTTTCCTCTGCCACTAGAATGAATGCTGGCTTGTTCTAAGCAGCTAGTTTGTATTACCACCTTTCTCATATTAAATATAGTTTAAGTTAGTGTCTCATAAAGTCACAATGTGGATAAACCTAAAGGGTAGGTTAGTTTCTGATTTTTCTTTTGTTACAAAACATGTTTTCAGATTCCAAAGTGTTTCAGAAAAGCTGCATATGGAATGCAAAGCAGAAATGGTGACACCTCTGGTGACAAATCCTGGACACGTATGCATTACGGACACCAACCTGTATTTTCAGCCTCTCAATGGGTACCCGGTATGTAGACCACAGGCTCTGTGCACTGCTCCTTCTGTCCTTGACTCTTCACTCTCCAGGAGCGTGATTTATAGGTACTGTGCCCTCACCTGGGAGGGTCAAAGCCATTTGCCACCCCCAGAGCCAGAATAATCCTGGCCCACATTCACCCTTCCGTCCTTCTGGAGGTCTTTGCTCTTGGTACTATAGAGTCCCAGCCCCTCCCTATTGTAGTCAAGGGCAGGAAAGAGAGAGTTTCCTGCTGGGAAGCATTTTTGGAAAATACCAAGAAAATGTGCTACAATTGGTACACAGTGTTAGTCTTCCTGCATATCTGCCTGTGTGCAGTTAAACAGTGGCACTCCTTGGTTCTGTGTCTTTCCTGAGCAGCGTTGTGAACTGCTCTTGCAGCTTGTGTGTGGAGACATTGCAGTCTGACCTTATGGAGCTCTTTCCACAATCTAGGGAATAGTTTCCGCTTTCTCAGAGACTTTAGAGTTCGGGCTGTGACAAAAGTAAAGACAAACTCAGACTCTACCCTAACACTTGTAAAGCTGTGTTGCTTCCTAGAACTAGGCCCTTTTTGGAGTGAGCTGTTAAGAGAAAAGAAAGCCTATGACCTGAGAGTTTAGTTGGGCCATTTGGTGAGACAAGATAGAAAAAGGAGTGTTTTCTGTGGTAGAAAGATAAACCTTGGCCAGTTTCTAAGCCGGTCATTCCATGGTTTTGAAACTCTATGGCTTTGGCATGAAAATGTTGCTATAATGATTTTGTCCACTAGGTGGTAGTGCACACTGGCCTAATCCTCCAACAGACCTGGTGAATGGCATTGTCTAGTGGGGGGGTCTCCACTTAGAAAAATGCCTAAATCTTTCCACTGCTCCAGGGTTCCTACTGTGAGCACCTATCCCTTCGCAGTCTCCTGCCAGGATCCCTGTCCTGATGGAGTTCTTCAAGGCATTTCCAGGTGGCATTGCTTGGCTTCTACAGGCAGCTCCTCCCGGTCACCTGGAAACAGGAATGTGGGAGCCTGGCCTTTTAGCCAGCCACAGAGCCTTTCCTCATCTTGATTTTCTCCTAGTAGTGTTTAAAGTCCCCAAGTCTCAAGTATATCAGGACTAAGCAAACCCCTGGTCTGTAAAAGATGTAGCTAAATTCCCGAGTTAGTTATTTATTTACACTTGTCCTTTAATATTCCATATCACCAAATGATTTTGCAGTAACCTAAAAGATAGAGTTTAGCTTTATCATATGAGGGTACAGAGCATGGCCAAGTTCGTAAAAGCTGTTAAAAATGGCAGTGCAAATGTGACACCAGATATGCCTTGTTCCAAGATCTTTTTTTTAGTTGGTCATTTGCGACACATTTAAGGCAAAATTCTGGTGCTTTTATGCTCTTTATGATACTGAACTGTAACTTTTAATAGTATTATAATGATAGTGTTTAACATGGTCTCTGTACATTTTCAAGAAACCTGTGGTCCAGATAACACTTCAAGATGTTCGTCGCATTTACAAAAGGAGGCATGGCCTCATGCCTTTGGTGAGTTCAAGTTCGTCCAGTTCCCAGAGGATGGTTGTCATTCCTTGGGGTTTAGCTGGTAGGTGATTGACTCACAGACATCCAGAGTACAAGAATGTTGTATGTAAGCAAATGGACTCTGATTCTTGCTCTTCTTTCTGTTGGATAAGATAGAAATTGATGAAAAGAATAATTCCTTTCTGTACATAAGAGACTCTGTTGCAAAAACATTTTTGGTTTTAAAAACAAGAGAGCTAAAGAATCCTTGGGTTTCTCACTTCACGCTTTTCAGTTTCTGTGCCTCGGCTAGAATAGTGTTTCCATCCCAGGAAGACCCTTCTTTCAAGGTAGTTCTTTCTGTTTTGTTATCTCATTCCTTTTGTCTTCTTCTGTCCTTCATGACAAAATGATGGGCTCATCTAAATGCCAGGTATGGGTCATACATTGAGGCTTCCAAAACAATGGTATTTCCTAAGCGCTTGGTTACCCACTAGAACTAGATGGTAAGACCCTATTGCTGAAGACATCATAGGCTGTGGTCACAGGACATTGAGAAATCAAGCTAGAACTGAGATGGAGGCCAGCTCCCTGTTGGCTAGCTGTCATAGTGCTTGAAAGCACTATGCCAACTGCTAGGGGGAAATCCATCAATAATCTTAGCAAGCAGTGGATCCTGCAAGCTACAAAAGCAACCACCAAGATAAGATGTGCCCTGGGTACAATAGTGGCCCATAAGTTATGGAGGTAATCAGCTGCTCTCTTACTGGATATGAGGCCTATTCAGTGGGAGGGAATTCACACCTGGTACTGAGAACCAAGTCAAAAGCCTGTGTCTTGAACAGTTATAGACCCCTGAAGGAAATTAAACCAAACATTATTCAAATCAAAAGCCTTCTAATGTATATATTTATACCCTTTGTAATGCTGACCTTCGCTTTGGTTAGAGAAGCTTCTGTTTACAGATGGAGACAAATACTACAGAGACCCAAAATGACAAAAAGATGAGAAAGTCCAGTGCACAGCACTGGATGCATCATCTCTATCACACCCGCCAGGGCTCGGGGAACACTGTCGAAGAAGCAGTGGAATAAACATGATTGTTAGGCTCACTGCCAGCCAGAGAACCTTCTGTATGGAGATGCAGTAGACACTGAGGAGACTCAAATCTATTCAAATAGAAAATAAGATGCTGTGGAGAGTTCAACATTGAAGCAGATTTTTCTGTCATGCCCTTGAAGGCACAGGAAACATTGAAAAAGAGGGGCAGAGGCGTTCTTTGGGGGGGGGGGGGATGTCCTTCTGACATGTATGTATTCATGACCTCTCAGTGGTTAGGAATTCCTCAAAAGACAAGAAGAGTTATGAGCCCATCTTTAGTTTATTAACCTATGTGTGTGACTCTGTGTGTATGTGTGTGTGTGCACATGCACACATAGAGAATGAATGAATGAATGAGTGAATGAATACAGGCATGGCAGCGCCTCTTGTTAGTTACTGCATGAACTTCAGATGCATGTGCCACTTTGTGCATCTGGCTTTACATGGGTACTGTGGAATTGAACCCAGCCCATCACACTTTGCAAGCATGTGCCCTTAACTCTGCTAAGCTTTCTTTCCAGCCCTACCATATATTTTTTAAGCTAGTGAAGTATTTTCCATATGCTTATTCTTAACATCTTTAATTTTGATTAGTCTCCTCCCATCTCCTCCTCTCCTCCATCCTTCTTCCTGACCCCACTTAGACCTGTCCACTCCTAGTAGTCTGTCTGCTTACATATCTAGTATACCCTCCATTTAAGCCTTCTACTCTTTTACTTCCCTTGTGGCCCCTTTCTAACTTCCTGTCCTCTCGTACTAACTCTTACTCCAGCTCATTTACAAATCCAGAAATTCAAATCTAGTATTTGCATATGAGAGTTAAAAAATCGTAATTTATTAATTAAATGGGTTGTTCAGGTATTAATTTGATAGGTTGCATAGCTTTTATTTTGTAGAAGAAAGCTAAACATTTATGTTGAGATGTGAATGCCTAGATCATCTAACTTTTAATTTCAGAATCATAACCTCACAAAAGCTATTATCACTTAAAATAATTAGTAACAAGATTTTAAAGTTCACCTAAATGCATTTCTTGGTCTCAAGAAGTTTATAGGCATAGCATATATGTATATAGGTATATGTCCTTGAATAAAATTATACATGAAAAATAGGAATATATGGCCTAGAAGTAAATAATATAGATGTTTAACTGAAAGGTTTTTGTGATTATATACTTACAGTAGATTGCAGAATGAACCTGACGCTATTTTATTCTCTCCGAGTTTGTAGGGCCTGGAAGTATTCTGCACAGAAGACGATCTTTGTTCCGACATCTACCTAAAGTTCTATGAACCTCAAGATAGAGATGACCTCTATTTTTATATTGCCACGTACCTAGGTTTGCTGCTCGTTCTTCCTTGTGGACATTCGTACAAATGTAGTTCAACTTCTAAGAAGCTAGGATCCCATAGGAGAGAAGAAAAATGTTCTTTCTAGAGTTGCCTCTTCGTGCTTTTGCTTATTTTTTTCTCATCAAAAAGTAATGATAGTTGCTGAAATAATGTTAAAAACTAAGGGAAATATGAATCTATTTTGGTAATAGTTCATTCCAGTCATGTGTTTTTGAAACTCCTGATAAATGTCTTTTTACTATTTTAATGACTTCCAACCTGAGAGGTTTACAGAGAGTCTACCCAAGCATTTTTGTATCCATTCATGTCTTCTCTTAGTTTATGCAAACCAAGATTGAGTTTCTTTTTAAAAAATATTTTTATTTAATTATTTGAGAAAGGGAGAGACTGAGATAGAGAAAGGGTACATCAGGGGCTCCTGCCATTGCATACAAACTCCAGATGCATTTGCCACTTAATGCATCTGCCTTTACATGGCATGAATACTGGAGAATTGAACCCAGGCCACCAGGTTTTGCAAGCAAGTGCCTGTAACCACTGAGCAATCTGTCCAGCCCAAGACTGAGTTTTTTTAGGTGAGAGAGTATGCATATTATGATTAAGGTCCTTGTCACAAAGCTAGAAAGCTATTTGGAAGGAAGAAGCAAACCTTGTCTGCTCCACCAGCAGCCTTGGACTAGAACTCTCTTTATAAAGACTTCTCAGTCTTTCATGTAAAATGTAAATTTTCCACCTTTAGTAGAAAGAACCTTGATTTGTCTTACTGACCATGAACTCTTTTATTAAGCTTTATGTCCAAATTGAATTATTGTTAATTTACAGAGTTGTAAGATCACTAGAAAGGAATGATTGCTTTCAAATGGATATTCAGATCTTATTAATACCAACCTAATTTTGTTTACTTCTCTGTTACAGTGGAGCCTTTATGAGATGGGTACCTTCCCTTAGACATGAAATATCCCCTGTAGTGGGATTCTCATGAATTTTTGACTTGATGAGTTGATCAAGTTAATCAACTAATCATCACTGCTCCTTGATTTCCTTTTCTAACCAGATTATAAGAACTTAATGTATATGGTGAGCCCTAAAGTCTGAAGCCAAATCCATACCATGACCTCAGGCATGCTATCACTTCCTTTTGAATTTATGCCTAAGACTGCTCAGGCTTTTTTTCAGAAGGGTTCAAGAGTGAAAAATAAGGGGTTGGGGACATGTAGTTTTTGAAGGTTTTCCTAGTAACTGGTTAGGAACTTGGTAAAAGTAATTAAGGATACATATTGAATCAACATTTGAGTTACTTGGCTTGATACAGCCACCAAGAGGTGAACGAATATTCCGGACGGTGGGATCACTCTGCCCTCCTGGGGAACTCTGTTTCCTCTTTCCCCTGCTGTCGGTCCCCATTTTTCCCCTTAGCAGTTTTATTTTGTCCCTTGGACTTCACAAGCATAAACAGTATGTAGCTTTTGTCAGATTATTAGTAGTATACCTCTTCAGAATCTAAAACCAAAGTTTTGCTAAAAGATTGTTCACAAACACTCAACACAGGATAGGCCAATGAGACAGAAACCAAGAATTTTCGACACAAGGACCCCTAAACTCGCAACATTAA
>PVHP010010036.1:0-48890 GCA_004024765.1 Zapus hudsonius | reverse complement strand
TCTCTCCCTGTTTTGGACCTGTGAAAGAGGCCAGCCTCTTTTGCCATTATGGAACTTCCCCTGGATATGTAACTTCAATAAATCCCTTCCTCCCACCATAATTGTACCTCGTTTGGAGGTTCATCCCAGCAATTAAGACCAGGCATGGCCATATCATTAGTAAAATTTCTAAATATTTCCTCTCTACTAGATTCCTAAGGCTGTTGACAAAGTACCACAAACTGGGGGACTGAAGGAACAGAAATGTATTTTCTCATAGTTCTTTATGTTAGAAACTCATCCACAGTAGGTCTGTTCTTTGAAGATTTAAGAGAGATTTAAAAGGGTGAAATGAGCTATGTGCAATCACTTGTCCATCTTTCCTGGGAAGTTGTGAAATGTAGAACTAAATGATTTTAAGACTTCTTTCTATTCAGATACTCTGATTTCTCTTTTTGTTCTCGAATGTGTACGTGTGTTTTGTGTGCATGCGTGTGTGTTTGCATGGGCGAGCATTGTGTGCCTCAGAGAGGAGGCCTGAGGTTGATGGCAGATGTCTTCCTTTCCTTTCTTCTGGAGGCAGGGCCTCTCAGTTGAGCCTAGAACTGGCTGACTGGGGTAGTCTATGTAGCCTGTCCATCTCCACCTCCTCAGCACTGGGATGTGATGGGCCACCCACCTGGCATTTACCTGCGGGCTGAGGAGATGCACTCAGGTCTCCCATGAGAACAATGTCCACAGAGCCATCTCCCCAGCCACCTAGCTTCTTTTTAATTTTACAAAAGAATTTGTCATCAGTGATTCATCCATGTGCTTGTAAGCTCACCCGCATTTCTCCATACATGTCCAGGACTTCATCCTTCAGTTTGACCCGTTCTTCCTGATTGATGTCTCGGATGCTGAGGACTCGAGACCTGTATTGCCGAAACTGGTGGATTTCCTCTGACTTTTGCATGGATTGCAGCTGATTCAGTTCTTCTGTTTGCAGCATGGCTTCGGGATTCATTTTCCTTGATCATGTGTCAGAAGATCACATGAAATATGTAAATCAGCTAAGAACTCAAAAATGATTTAGGGAGCTGGGCGTGGTGGCACATAGCTTTAATCCCAGCACTCTGGAGGCAGAGGCAGGAGGATGGCGATGAGTTGGATGCCACCCTGTGACTACATAGTGAATTCCAGGTTAGCCTGGGATAGAGTGAGACCCTACCTCAAAAAAAACCAAAATAATAATAATAATAATAATAATAATAATAATGAACCAAGATTTAGCATTATGTTAACACAGAGGTGGTTTGAACCAAATCACACATCATTCTTAAAACGGGGTATGTGCCGCTTATTGACTCACTAATGTTTTAGGGAAATATTTTGGCAAATATCATTAAATTCAAATACACTCTTTGGTGAGCCTACTCTGTAACTGGTGTTAAAAAACCTGAGCATATTTTGTAATGTTTCCTTTTGAATTTATGTAGTTAAATAACCCTGATAAATGTTCTCAAATCCTATTGTTGAGTTGTTAATACAATTTAGCCTTATTGAATAATGGTGGAAGTTCTGATGGGAACTGTATCCAGCTTCAAATTAACTTCTTGCAAATACCTTTAAAAGCATTTATGATAAATTGAATTAAGCGTTTTCCAGATTTGAGATGTAAAATCACGTTGCTCTAAAAATTTAGACAAACTGAATGTAAAACAAACATTTAATTTAATTTTTCAGTTGCTTAGCAACTACTCACTGGCAATTAATTTATCTGAGAGTCTACATGAATCTTTCCTTTTACAACTTACCGTACATACTGACTTAAGTCCACATATTCTAGTGCTTTTCGAATAAATTGTGGAGATGTTTCCAGAACTGCTGGAGATCGTGAATGAGATGATGATGCTGTGGAAAAAAAAAAGACCTAGATTTTCAGAAATTGATCAACAATGCCTAACTAAATAAATTGTATAACTTATTTCAGGTGAAATAATATTTTTCTTTTAAGAGACTACTACTGCTTGGATTTTTTTGAAACACAACTATGAATATTTCATATTTACCCACTGGTGTTAACCCAAAGTTAAATAAAAGATGGTAAGAAAATGAATATGCTTCATGGGAAGTATAGTCATATGTTTCCTAATGACAGTTAAAAGAAGGAGAGAACATATCTATTTTCAGTTATGTGATTTCATTAAAACAAGTTAAATGATTCAACACTTAAAAAGCTTGGGAAATATGTGAGATTCATCCTAGACACTACAGGAGTTCTGATTTAAATATGGCATCTTACCTTCCAGAAACTTTTTTTTTTTTTTGGTTTTTCGAGGTAGGGTCTCACTCTAGCCCAGGCTGACCTGGAATTCACTCTGTAGTCTCGGGGTGGCCTTGAACTCATGGTGATCCTCCTACCTCTGCCTCCCAAGTGCTGGGATTAAAGGCATGCGCCACCACACCCGGCTCAGAAACTTTTTTTTTATTGTCCATAATGAGTTACATTATTTAATGAGCAACCAATAAGTTGTTATCCCCCGTTCCCCAATGCCCCTCTTCCCCATCCCCAATCAGCTGGATATCCTCCTCCGTGGGCAGTCTGGATCAGTCCTTGGGGCAGGGGACCATGGATAGCCTAGGAGACAGTCCAGTTCTGCAGGCCTTAGAGTGTTGCTACTGAGGGTGGCCATGACTTTGGGTATTCTCCCCCACCAAGGCTCTCACAATCTTTGAAACTTTTATTCCACTGAAATAGGCAATTATGTAAAAGATAAACAGGAAAAAAATCAAGCAGTAGTTTTTTATTCTATAGACCCCTGGAGAGTCCACAAGAACAGACAGAATAATTTACAGGCGCTGGGGAAAAGGCTCGGTGGGTAAAGCATTTGCAGCACTAACATTAGGACCTAAGATAAGATCACTAACATCCAGGTAAAATGCCAGGCATGGTGGTATGTGCCTATAATCCTGCACTGCAGAGGCAAAGACGTTAGGATCCCCAAGGTTTGCTGGCTGGCTTATCTAGCACAATGGTTGAACTCTGGGGTCAGTAAGAGGCCCTCTCTCAAAAAGTAAGTTAAAGAGCAGTTGAATAAGACCTACTTCATTGACTTCTGGTCTTTAAATGTACACGTTTAGATACCCCCCCACACACACACACATTTACTCACATGCATACAGACATGCAAACACATCACACATACATATACAAAAAAATGCTTTAGAGCCATTAAATAGTGACCTTGAAACCTTTCCAGATCATTTGGTCTTTTTGTAAAAAAAAATATGACAGCCTAATTATTTTAAGGGTGCATTTTAGTAAATTTACTCAGCCCTTTGGTCATCATAAAAATCCAGTTTTAAAACATTTGCTTAATTCCAACAAGATCCCTTGTGTCCTATTTATTTACACATAAAGCTTCAATAAACATCCATGTGCAGCATCTTGTGTGGTCAGCTCTTCTGGGTAGTTAAGAAATGGAATTACTGTATCATTTGGTAAGAGTATTGCAGATTTCTAAGAAACCAGTGAACTGCGTTTCAACGGGGATACGACATCCTCCACCAGCAATGGATGTGAACTCCTGTCAGTGTTCTGAATTCAGGCTGTTCCTCCTTGGGATCCCAGAGGTGCTTCTTAATTGGTTCAGTTTGCATTTTCTCGGGACAAAAAGTTATAGCCCCTTTCCAAAGGGTTCTTTTCTTTAATGAGGTTTTTCTTGAGGTCATTGACTTGTTCTTTAAACACATCGTTTGGTTACTGTTTTTAAGGCCCTTTGCATTTCTTTTAAAAGCAGCCTGCTTCCAATCATATTCTTGGATTTTCCTTCGTGTGTCGTGTATCTTTCTATTCTCTTGACACAAGCTGTTCCAGAGTAGATAAAATTAATGAAATCCACCTTGTCATTTTTCTTTCTTTTGTGAATTGTACCTGGTATCATATCTTTAAAAAATGAATCACCAAACCCAAGGTTATCTAGATTTCCTCCTACAGTCTCTTCTGAGAATCTTGTAGTTTTCATTCTAGACGTATGTCTGTGAGCTATTTGAGCTAATTTGGGTGAAGGATACATGATCTTTGTCTGAATTATATACTCTGCACATTGATGTCCCGTTGCTCCAGTGACATTTGTTGAAAAGACCATCTTTTCTTCATTGTATCGCCTTTGCTCCTTTGTGAAAGATCAGTTGAATATTCTTAGTTCATTTTCTGCTGCTATAACAAAGTAACACAGAGTTACATGAAAAGTAGTTTATTTTTCTCATAGTTCTGGAAGCTTAGAAGTCCAAGAGCATGCCTCAAGCTTCTAGTTAGAACCGTGCTATGGCATTAAAACCTGGTGGAAGGGGAAGTATATGTGAGGAAAGGGGAAACTGAGTCAAACTCATCCTTTCAATCAAGAACCCCACTTCCATTATAACTAATCCAATCATGCACTGATCTATTGATCTATTGAACCCACTTGGCATTGATCTATTTATGAGGACATAGGCACCATGCACGAAATTCCTGCATTTTAATTGCTGTTGAAATAACAAATGGTAAGACGTTGGAGAAGACATTTAAACCACAGTATTTCTTTTTTTTTTTTTCAAGGTAGGGTCTCGCTCTAGTCCAGGCTGACCTGGAATTCACTATGTAGTCTCAGGCTGGCCTCAAACTCATGGTGATCCTCCTACCTCTGCCTCCCAAGTGCTGGGATTAAAGACATGCGCCACCATGCCCGGCTAGCATTTCTTTTTTTTAAACATAGGATTTACTTATTTTATTTACTTGAGAGAAAGAAAAAGAGAGAGAGAGAGAGAGAGAGAGAGAGAGAGAGAGAGAGAATATGGGCATGTCAGGGCCTCCAGCCACTGCAAGCAAACTCCAGACACATTGTACCTCCCTGTATATCTGGTTTTATATGGGCATTGGGGAATTGAACTGTCCTTCTGCTTTGCAGGCAAGCGCCTTAGCCACTGAGACATCTCTCCAATCCAAACCATACATAGTATTTCTGGGTTCTATTCTGTCCCATTCATTTATTGGTTTATTCTTTTACCAATGTCGCCCAGCCTTGATTATTGTACCTCTATAGGAAAGCATGAAATGGTGTCAGTCCTGTAACTGTATGCTTTGCCATTGCAATAGTTTCTTCCTGTGTATTTTCACAATCAATCTGTCAATATCCACAAAATAACATGTCATTTCTGATGAGGATTAATTTAGGTAGAACTCACATCTTGACAACATTGTGCTTTTCTAGCCTGTATTTCTTTATTCTTTACTTCCTTTAATCAGAGTTCCGTAGTGTTCTTCATATATGTTATTAGATTTATAGCCATATATTTCATTTTGGAAGGTATTATTGTTATTGATTTTGGTCTTTAATTAGAAGTTTATTAATTATTAATAATTAGCTGTTAATGATAATATATACATATAAGACAGTGATTCACTTTTAAATGTTAATCATGAACATGATCACTTTGTTATAATCAGTTATTAGTTACAGCAACATTTGGGGGCATTGTTTTTATCATTTCTTTGAGATTTTCTAAATAAACCATCATATCTTATTATCAAAAATAGTCCTATTTCTTTTTTTCCAAATGAGAATATCTTTTATTTCCCTTTCATATGTTACTGTACTCACCAGGACATATTAATACATGCCATGTGATGTTTTGATACATGCATACATTGCTTAGTATATAAATCAGGCTAGAGAGATCTCTCAAGTATTTATCATTTCTTTATGCTAAAACCCTTTAAAATCCTTTCTTCTGGCTTTTTAAAATATTCAGTATTAATTTTATATATAGTCACACATTATAACTTTTTACTCCTGAGTTTAAGATTCATTGATCTATCTTTTCCCATCTCTCCTCCCCCTGTACACTCTATGGGCTCCAGTAACCACCATTATAGCCTCAGCTTTTATGAGAGGCTCAACTATTTTAGGTTACACGTATGAGTGAGCTGACACAGTACTTGTCTTTCTGTGTGTGGCTTGTTTCATTAAACGTGATGACCCACAGGTCTGTCTGTGCTCCCCCAAATGAAGAGTTCCATCCGTTTCATAGCTGAATTGTATACCATCATGTATGCATATGAGATTTCTTTTGTCTGTCAGTTGATAGACCCTGGCCAATTCCATTCTTTGGCTCTGGAGAATGGTGTTCCAATAACCACCGAGTGCAAATGTCTCCTGGACATGCAACCTAACCATAGGATTTCTGGATCACACTGCAGTTCTTTTCTTTGTGTGGAGAAGCTTTAACAGCTTTCTGAAATGACTATACTTTGGCATCAACAGTGCATAAGGGCTTCCTTTCCTCTTTATCCTTGGGAGCACTTAATATCCTTTATTTTTTTAAAAAAAATCTTTTGTTTTTGATAAAAACCTTTCCTTCCTGGAATAAGGTGATATCTTATGGGTTTAATTAATGTTCTCCTAATGATGTTTCCAATATCTGTTGGCCAATAGTATGCTATCTTTTGAGAAATATCTGAATAGGATTGACTGCCCATTTTAAGGTGGGCTTTATTGTTGTTATTTGGTTTTCTAGATTTCTAGAAATTTCTAGGTATTTCTAGATATTCTGGGTATTGAATCCTTGGTCAGGTGTATGGTTTGCGAATGTGCTGTCTTGCTCTGTAGATTCTTGTTTTCAAGGGTTGCTTCCTTTGGTGGGAAAGTGCATGTGTGTGTGTGTGTGTGTGTGTGTGTGTGTGTGTGTGTGTGTGTGTGAGAGAGAGAGAGAGAGAGAGAGAGAGAGAGAGAGAGAGATGCACTTGCCTATGCACATGGATGCACATGCATGGGAGTATGTGTGGAAGCCAAAGGCTGCTGTTGAGTGTCTTCTTTATCACGCTACACTTTAATCACTGAGGCCGGGTCTCTTACTCCAACTCAGAACTCACTGATTTGGCTAGTCTAACTAGCCAGCTTGCTCTGGGGATGTCCTGTCTCTGTCTCCCAAGTGCTCATTCCCCCTTCCTTCTTCCCTCCCTATCTTCTTTCCTCTTTCTCTCCCTCCTTCCTGCCTCCCTTTCTTTTACAATGAACATACAAAGAGTTAAGTTTCATTATGACATTTTCAAGCAAAATTTGTCTGTTGATTCCCCTTCCTTCGCCCATATTTCCTTTCCCTCCTCTCTTCTGTCACGTCACATGTGTCCTGCTGCCCTGCCCCCCTTCAACATTTCTTTTTCCTTCTTGAGATCTTACTTTTAAATGTAGGCCTTTATGCCTATTAATTTCTCTCATACTATTCCTTTTTTATCTCATTGGTTTTGCTAAGCTGGGTTCTTTACATTTGCTTGAAAACACTGTTTACACTCTACATTTTAGGTCGCCACTATCTACAGATCAGGATTAATTTAACTCAAGAAGAATATAATTTCTTCCAATTTTGCTACTTTTCCCTTTCTATTATTTGTGCTATTGTCATCATATAGATTTACTTGTTATAAGCCGACCAATATTGTTTTAGAATGACTCTCCATAATCAATTTCAAACCTGAAAAAATATGGTTATACTTCAAACACTCTTCAGCATAATCGCTTTTTCTTATGGAGTTGAACTATTTTTTTGAGGCGATTTTCTCTCAATCCAAAGGACTTCCTTGGGTAATATTTTAAGACATTATCTTCTAGAATTACCTCCATTAGTGTTTGCCTTCAGGAAGATGTTTATTTTTCCTTAAGCCTTCTTTTCTCCTCTTCATTTTTTTCTGGGGTTTATTTTTCAGTGCTGGGGATAGGACTCCGCACCTCAGACATGTTAGCAAGAGCTCTACCACTGAAATAACCATCCAGCCATAATTTACCTTATTTTGAAGGGTAGTTTTACTGGATGCATAACTCTTGGTTATAGTATTTTTTAAATTTTAATTCTGGAACACTAAGTCATCTCACTGCTCCTGACCTGCAGTGCTTTGGCTCAGCTCACTGGTAACCTTATTTGAGTTCTCTTGAATAAGATACCACTATTTTCTTACTGTTTTCAGGATTTTCTTTTGATGGGTTCATCAAGATTTACCTCATCTATAATTTCTTTTTATATCTTAAAATGTATTTTTTCCTATAATCAAAAGTTATAAAGTTTTTTAGCAATTACTATTCCATTTTTACTTTTTTTTTGCATTTTCATACATTCCTCTCCTTCTGGGAGTCTTCCATAGAATTTATATGTTTTCAAGCACTTTCTTCGTTCTTTTATCTTTCTGCTTATCATATTAGACAATCTATTGATCAATGCACACATTAGTTGGTTCTTCCTCTGGCAGATCAAATAGCATGTTGATTTCATTTTTAAGAGCAAGCAGCTTCATTATGGACATAAAGATGTGTTCTCGAACAGCTAAGGTGTAGAAGGATCTGAAAATTCCAGTCTTGTGTCCTTGAAGACTTACATTCCATTTACATACACTTTGTTCTTTTCTCAGACCTGGAAAAAATAAACAGTCGCCTATGTTTCAGTAAGTGACGATCATCCCTTTTCCCATGCACAAAATCTGCGGTGATCCCTCAGGTAGTTCCTTCTACAACTAAATTTTCCTTTCCCCCAGCCAGCTCAGTTTGGTCACCTTATTAGGCTCTAGGTCTAAGACAGGATGTCAGACCTATGACCATCTTTTCATCAAGAAGAATTTTGACTTTTCAAAATAGAGGTTAATTTTAGTTGTACTTTTCTACTTCACAATGTCCATTTGGTTCTTTATTATAATTTTTGTTGGTATTGCTTAAGGAGGGCACGGAGGACAAAGGGTTAAAAGGGTGTTGAATGAAGTCAGAAACCCCGGTGGCTAACCGGTAGGTGTTTCCCTATCTCCATCCTCAACTCTGAGACTCCCAACCCCCCAAAAAGCATGCCAACATTTCCCCCTTTTCTTTTATAGAGCAGAAATTATAATATAGTAGTCAATGTAGGCATAATTACTATTTTATGCTTAAGGATGTGAGTTAAGAGACTGGAAAGGAAGGTTTAGAGTTTGTAGTAGCATTAGTTTAGCTTGAGAGAGGAAAGAGAGAACAGGAAAATCTATAGGCCCCTGCAGGAGGAAGGGCTATTTTAACCTCTGAAGCAGAGGGTATGAGGAAGAAAACTGACGGGCTCCTGTTGAAAGGAGGAGCTATGTGAACCTCTGAGAGAGGCTGTTTAAATGAAAAAAATTGCCTCGTGTGGAGGCTGGGGGCCTCGGGCCGGTGAACCTCTGAAGTAGAGGCTGGTTGAGAAAGAAAAAAAGATTCGCCTCATGCGGAGGCTGGGGGCCAGGTGGCCGATTTGAACGAATTTCTCGTTTCATAGTCATACATTCTTTCTGGCAAGTCATTGGCCTCCACCTTTTAATAAGTTCTTTAAACACAATTCTCTTTAGTTTTTGCAATGTATTTATAATTATCACCCAGAAATATGTTCTGATGTGCTCTCTCAGAGATGGCTAATTTATATGCCTGCTTATTTGGACACTATCTAGTTCTTTGGATGTCTTATGAAGTTTTGGTTAAAGATTGGACATTATATGTAATATATCATAGCATCTATGGATTATGACCCCTATAGACCCCAAAGATCTCAAGCAGTATTTAACCAATGGTATTTGCACTCAGTTTTTTTCCAGTTGAAAGTTTTAGCTTGGTTTCCTAGAGACCATCCTTGCGTTAGTATAATTTGATGGTAGCTAATATTTCGTTAGAGGTTTTCCTTAAATCTATCAGGTCAATAAAGCTTCTATTTTTGATGATGGTATTTCTATGTGGTTTGGGGACTCATTCAATATTCTGGTCTAATACCAAGCCAAGTACACATAGATCCATGATCCTTTGGGCTTTCTTGAGTGTGGGCTTCCAGAAGCCCAAGGAATAATTACAACTAATCAAAATTCACTATGGATGTTTTATTATCTTGATCATTGTGTACGGGTTTGTGGCTGATCTATTGATGACTTTGAGTCATCCAATAGTCTCGGGAAGCCATTTCTAATTGTCTGCCTCCAAGTTCCCTTTCAATATTGTTGATGGGCTCAGAGTTCCATGGAGCCTCAAAGCGTTTGCTACAGACCTTAACGTGATAAGAGAACTACGAATTTATATGCCAGGTATTCCTGGTGTTCTTACCTGTTGTGACACATGCCTATTTTTCTGTCATTAACCCTAATATCATATGTACCTGCTATGATCGATACTTACCAATATTCTCTTTCCGCCCACTCAACTCCTCCTTCCCTGATGCAGATGCTCCACTTTCACTGCTTATGGATTTCGTAAGGTCTCTTAAGCTTCTGCTCAGCTGCCATTTCTTCCACAGCTGGCTTGTTGATGATGTTGGTCGAATTTCTTTAGTATCTAAATTCTGAGTACTCTTAGACTCTGCCTCTTTCGCGAAAACTGTTGATGTTTCTACAACACAATGTGTACATTACTGACCAAAAATCATCCCCCACAAACCTTGCATTCTACTAAATCACATTAAAAAAAACTTGTAACCATAGCACCAGTGAAAACACTCCCCAGTAACCCCAAAGAGGATATGCAAAGTGCAGGCAATGCAGTCTACTCAGAAGCTTCCTTGGTATAGGAAAACGTCACATAAATTAAGAGGCCTTATGAGGCTGAGATAGTAGAGATGGGAATGAGATATTTAATTCCTAGGGCAGCCTTTTAGGTGACCCTCTGAAGGAGATGCCTGCAACGCTGCAGTGGCAGAGCAGGGAAGACCACTACACATAGGTGACAGACTTCTCTTTAGGAAGGGAGATCTACACCTGGGTGTCGATTTGAAATGGTCTTAAAATGAAGTTGAAAGGGGATTTTGTCTTTGAGGTCTTTTCTTACCAACAGTTCCACTCTGACTGTTTCAGATGCGTAGGCCATAGAAAAACTAAACACCTCCCTCACATTTCCACATCAGTCAGACATTATTCTCCCAGGTACTAAAAAATAATTCATTGAAGATGATCTAATTTGCATTATGTCCTTTGAATGAAAGGCATAAATAGGGTAGTGCTTAAAAGCATGGAGATATGTTAAATTAAAAGAGAGGCATTCAGGATGCACACAGAGGTCTTTAAAAATATTAGGATTGATGAAATCCTAGAGTAAGACTCCTCTAGAAATAAAGAAGTAAAATTCACTCCAAGATCAGCAAGCCAAGAAGTGATCACTTGGGCAATAGAGGCGCCATAACCCGGGGAGGGTAGTCAACAGCTTTCAAATTGGCCAAGAAATCCACTCAGTGTCAAGGAGCCCTTAACTGGAATTGGGATTCAGGTCAAAATCCTATGGGAATAAAAAACTTGGCCCCAAGGAGAAACTCCCATTACTAGAGAACTACAGAGATAAATCAGAAATGTGTGCCGCATTTAAGCCATGTTGACCTCACTCTCCGACAGAGATCTTGTTTGTATTTTTCAGAAGGCAGTGAGAGAGCCGAGGTCATTCCAACTCCACCAATGAGTTACAGGTGGAGGGAGGGTTGACATCTGGCAAGAGACAAACCACCCCAGGCTTATCTTATAGCCCCAAATGAAACCTTTGAGAGAGTGAGGGGATAGCAAGAGATCTATCAGCACTGCTAATCAGTCAACCCAGGATAAGTCAGTGTGACAGACACCAGTGATTTTCAACAGGACCTAAACCAGAAGTACAGAGGCCCTTAAGATCTCAAGAATAAAGCAGTCTTAATACTCACCCACCATGACTCAGGGAACTAAGTGGAAGTGGGGGTGGAAAGAGTGCAAGAGTTATGGTGGGGGAGAATATCCAGAGACATTGCCCCCCTCAGCAACAACACACAAGTGTGTGTGGGGGGAAACCTGGCTGCCTATTGTGTTATCCATAACCTCCTACCCCATGGAACCATCCAGTATGCCCACTGAGGAGGAAACCCAGTGGATTGGGGACATGGAGCAGGGAATTGGGGATACCAACATAATATTTACTAATACAATGCGTCTAATTTTGGACAATAAAAATATTGATTAAAAAATTTTACAAATTTCTTGTGAAACACAGTTGAACTATATCTGACACGAGGAGAAATAGGCTAATAAATAGGAAGATGTGAGGAGTGCACATTGTCTAAATAGATAAAGGTTGAGGAGAGGCTAAATTAATTAATGATGGTCATACTAGTTACTTTTCTCGTTACTGTAACAAAATTTCTGAAAAGACTCAGTTTAAGGAGGGAGGGGGAAGAGCTGCTTTTACCTTAGAGTTCGAGGGGATACAGGACACCATAGCAGGGAAAGCATTTTTGGAAGGAGTATGAAACAGCTGGTTACATCTCATTCACAAATCAGGAAGGTGAGAGACATGAATGCTTTGATGACCAGATAGTTTCTTTTTAGGCAGTCTGGGACCCCAGCCCACAGAATGGTACCACCCATATTTAGAGTGGTGTTTCCACTTCACAAAACCTATTCTAGAAAATCCCTCATTGACATCCACAGAAGTTTGTTTCCATAGTGATTCTAAACCCTGTCAAGTAGACAGACAACTGAGATTAACCATCACTAGTTTACCTTTATCAACTTGACACTGAAACATGACACTCTTAAGCCATAACTTCTTTCTTCTTGTTTCCATAGGTTCATGGCCATCAAAATGTAATTTGGCTGATTTCAAAGGTCAACAGAATCTTTAAAATTCCCAACTCTAATTCAAAAGTGAAAGTTCAGAATCTGAGACCTGAACAAGTTATATACTTCTAATATGCAATGGCACAAATTAAACATTCCAAAACTCACAAAGGAGGAATTGGCATCATAAGAAAGATCAGACCAAAGCAAAGCTGAAACCCAGGAAGGCAAATTCCAAAATTGACAACTCTGTGTATGCAATCTGGGACTTGTGATAGAATCAACCTCCAGCTCTGCTTCCTGTAGCACACATGGCCTCTTTCTTGGATCAGGTCCACTCGGAGACTGCTGCATTCATTGGAGGACATCCCATGGTCCTCATGTCTGCAATATCCTGAGATCTTGACTGCTTTATCTTAACAGCTTTATATACACTAGCCTCCCAGGTCCTTCTGGCAGGAATCTGACCTGCCTCAGTGGCTGTCTGTCTAGAACATGGAAAAAGACACCATGACATGCTCAGTCTTGCATCCTTCATGTCTGTGAAACTGTCACCATGTGGATGATGCTGTCAGCTTGAAAGAAAGCCAGGACTCCTTGGACAAAAAGCTACACTTGCTGGGGCTGGAGAGATGGCTCAGCGGTTAAGGCATTTGCCTCCAATGACTAAGACCCTGGGTTCAATTCCCTAGGACTCACATAAGCCAGAACCACAAGGTGGTGGCCCTGGTGCTCTCTCAATCTCTCTCTCTCTCTCTCTCTCTCTCTCTCTCTCTCTCTCTCTCCTTGAAAATGAATAAATAAAATATTTTTTAAAAGCTACACTTGTGACTGTGTGCCTTGATTACTGAATATGTGAAAACATTTTTCTTTGCAATTGCTTTTCAGAAGAGAATCCTTTATGTTGCATTTTCAGTTCAGACGCTCTCCTTTCAAAAGAATTTGTATCTCACAAGTAGGAGCCTTTAGTGGGTGAGGTTTTGCCATCAGATCACCTTATTGCAGTGAAGAGCACAAGTTTTATCTTTGACAATTACAGCTGCTTCCTCAGCATGGTCCTTGGCAGAAAGTTGAAGCTACTCATATACCCTCCCTTGACAAACTTCAGTTTTCATATCCTTTGGCTCTACGTGTTGGGGTCTGTCACTGTAGACCTGAATAAGAGTAGTCAGGAGTAGCCATGCCACAGCCCGAATGCTGTCCTGTCTTAAAATTTCCTCTGTCAAAAAATTAGTCCATGTGATGGCTTTAATGTGAATGTATGTCCCCCATACCTTCAGGAAATTTTTGATTAAGGTTAAATATCCTACATAAGTCTCCAGTAGCCTGCTGGAGGATGTGTCACTGGGGGGTGGATGTTGTAGACCAGCCCTAAGGTATGGTCAGAGCCAGTTTGAGCTTTGGCTGTTCATGCTTGCTGGCTTTATGGTGATGCCCCTCTGCTGTAATATGCAGACGTGCGCTAGCTTCTTCTGCCTCTGAGGCTGTTTCCCCTGGATTCTTTGAGCCTAAAATAACCCTTTCCTCCCATAAGCTGCTTCAGGTCAGGTGTTTATCCAACAACAAGAAAGTAACTGCAACCATCGATTATGTTTGAGTTCAATCTCACTTAAGTCCTTGGGACATAAGCAGAACCCAGCCAGATTGCCAGAATATACTACCTACTGCCTCTAGCTCAGTTCTCAATAAAGTCCTTCTTCCCATCTGAGACCTCATAGAGCCAGCCCTCCACTGGCTCTCATTTCTCTCAGCTTTCTGGTCATCTAAACCAGAAAGGCCCTTTAAGCTCTGATTGCAACATTCTGATGATTTTTACAGACCAAAGTTTCAAAAATATTCCACATTTCTTCCTCAAAATAGTTCTAAAGGCTACAAACCACATGATCAGGCTTATAACCCACAAAGCCTCACTTCTTAGAATAAATTTTCTTATTAGTTACTTTTCTCATTACTGTGACAAAATACCTAACAAGAAGCAGTTTAAGGAATAAAGGGTTGATTTTAGGTTACAGTTTGAGGGAAAGTCCATCATGGCAGGGAAAGTACGGTGACAAGAGTGTGAGCCAGCTGGTCACACTGTGTCGTGATCAGGAAGTTCAGAGAGATGAACACTGGTAATCAGCTTGCTTCTCCTCGAAATGAAGTCCAGTATCCCAGCCTATGGAATGGCCCCACCCACATCTGGCTTGGTCTTCCTACCCAATTAACCAAACCTAGAAAAGCCCTCCCACACATGCAGAGAAATTTATCTCCATTGGTTATACTAGATCCTGTCAAAATGACAGTCAAGATTAACCATCACAAGAGTTCAGACCAGAGACAACTATAATTCAATTATGTTCAATTATGCATATCACCAAGGCCAAAACAATAATTCCATATAAACTATTGACATTATTATGATGATTACTTAATTACAATGATTCTAATTGTTATTATTACTAAGAAGCTACCAGACTTGTAGTAGTAGACCCACACCAACTCCATATGACTACATTCACACCTTCACACTGTTGCAACCTTATCATATCTTTTATATTTATTTTTTGAGATGGTCTCATGCAGCCCCTGCTGGCTTCATAAACTAAGTGTGTAGCTGAGAATGACCTTGAACTTCTGATCCTCCTGTCTTCACTTCCCAAGGACTGGGATTTCAGGCATGCGCCACCACGAGAGGTTCTTGATCTGCTTGAGGGATGGGAATGTAGGACTTAAATGAGGAGATGAGTAAAAGTGATTTTATAATTAGAGCACGTTTCAACTACAGGTATGAAGTTTAATGACCTTCTAAAATCCTGAATTCTAAAACGTTTCCTTTATACTAAGCATGTCCCACCAACGACTTTTTAATAGGTACAAGTAACAGCTGTGTGCTCTGAGGCAGCGGATATGGGCTTCACTGACCTTCTTCTGGGGGTTTATTTTGGCTTTGAGTCAGAGACAAAGTCCCAGAGGTATCCAATGGTTTCTTGATGAACTGGCTGAGGTAACGCAGACGGGCCTGAGAAGCCTGGAGGACAGACATCACGAGCCTTGTGAGCTCTTTGACAACCAACACCAATACTCCAGGAAGGCGAAAGAAAGGACTGAATAGGGCTGTTTGAAGCAGGCTGGCTCTGCTTCAATGACTCCAATTCAGAGGAGAGGGGCAGACGAGGAAGAAGAGAGAGGAGAGAGAGGAGGAAGAGGAGCAATCTCTAAAGCTAACAGGCTGTGAAGGCTGTCTTCCATCCAGTCCTTCTTGAATTATTTTCATCTGCCCCAATTACACTGAGTGTGCAGGTGGTGGTGGGGGACATAAAATACTTCCAGTAATGAATCTCCAAGGAATTACAATGAATGAAAAAAAATTAAAGATAATCTCCAAAAGCTATATAATAGGTGATTCTTGAAGTGACCAAAAAGAAAAAAAAAAAAAGAAAAAGAAAAAGAAAGAAAAAGAAATTCAAGACAATGTAAGGGTAAGGAGATTTTAAAGAAGGGTGGGAGAGAATTGGGTGTGGGTATAAAATGGCAACATCAAGGATCCTAGTAATAATGGAAATGTTCTGTATTTTAATTATGAATTAAAGATAAATGTCCTATAGTTTTCCAAGATGTCATTATTGGATAAGGTACAAAGCCCTGCCTGCATTATTTATGGAAACTGTATATAAATCTATAATTCAAAATGTAAAGTTACTTTTACACAATACACTTCTTTATGATTCAAGAGCTAGAATAAAGAAATAAAATTGAATATGTAGTTTCCCACTACAGAAGCCATGAGAGAAAGGTTTTATGTTCCACAAGGGGGCAATGTAACCTTAGGTCTTTAGCCTAAGACTGCTCAAGCAAGCATTCTCTTATTAGGACTTCAGGGGATACCTGTGGCTGTAACTCTCCCAGGCAACATTAAAAGGGAAGGAATTCATACTCTGGGCCTGTAAGTGGAGCCATTATGCATTTTGCCTTCTTAGAAGGAAAATGTTAATATTTCACAATGTGTCCACTTGTGGTCCAGATCATCAATATATGATACAAGTCCAGATATCATTCCTAAAGGAAAAAAAAAAAAAAAAACATGTGACTTCACACTGGCTTCTCCTAAGGACCACGACTAAGGATGAGAAGTCAAAGATAAATGGTTTTTTCAGTCACATGACCTTGATGGCTCTTCCAGGCTCAGCGGTCTCCCAGGCTTGCTTCATGGCTCGGATCTCCTCGGCTCGTTCTGTATCTTTTCTCAAGTCCACATACTCGGATTCACTCTGCTCTGCTACCAGCCTTAAAATCCAGTAGGGCTTGTTGGGGTCTTCTTGTTGAGGGTGAACACTGGATGCTTGCTAAAATTTAATTTTAAAAAATGGGACTTTAAAAATAAATGCTTTCCTCCCTCTGAATGGGTCTTTAGGTATTACCTTCTGACACTTGACCTTCTTACCTGAGAGAAATCAAAACCAAAGTCACCAAAGACTTGTACAAGAATGTTCACACTAGTAACAGTATCAACGTAAGGGAATAGCATAGATGTCCGTCAATGGGTGAATAAGTTATAATATATCCATACAATTAGGTGTTATGTAATGTTAAATAATAATTGTGGTGGCCTGAATGTAAATGTCTCCTATAGCCTCAGGAAATTTTGATTAAGTTTCCTTTATAGTTTCTAGCAGGTGGAGCCCCCTGTGCTGGAGGAGGGTATCACTGGGGGGCAGATCTTGAGTGGAGCCCTAAAATGTGTTCAGAGCCAGATTGAACTCTGCCTGTTTTCTTTCTCTCTCTGCTATAGATTATACTGAAGTGAGACAGCTTTTTCCATCAAATCTTCCCCATAGAATCTTTTTTTTAAGTGTTTTATTTATTTATTTGAGAGAGAGAGACAGAGAGAGAGAGAGAGAGAGAGAGAGAGAGAGGCAGACAGAGAGAGACAGAGAATGAGCACGCCAGGGCCTCCAGCCCTCTTGTGCATCTGGCTTTACATGGGCACTGGAGAATCGAACTCAGGTCCTTCTGCATTGCAGGCAAACGCCTTAACCGCTAAACCATCTCTTCAGCCCCCCATAGAATCTTTAAACCTGAAATGCACCCTTTCCTCCCATAAGCTGCTTCTGGTCAGGTGTTTGTCTCGGTGAAGGAGAAAGATAGCTTTTTATAGGCAGTCCGACAGGTTCAGAGGCCCAAGGAGAGCAAGGAGATGCTACCCTGCCTGCCCTGGAAAAACTGAGTCTTTCCTCTGATTCAGCCCCACACTCCCCAGAATGAATATCCTACTTTCTCCTCAGCCCAGCATTCCTAGGTGAGCTACCTTTCCAGGAGGGAGGGAACACTTTTTTCAGTTTGGGTATTTTTCAGCATGCCTTCTACATGTGTCTTGCTCTCTCACTTACATGTATGAGTTTTCTTTGATCTCTGAGTCCTTCACTATTCCTCATTCCTCTCTGCTCTTTTATGTGAAGGGGATCTTTTGGTTCATATATGTTACCTTCCATGTGTGGGTTTATGTGCCTCCTCCAGGACCTTTTACCCCCAGGATTCTCTGGGATGGAGTCTCTCCCTTTTCCTGCTACCTTTCCAGCTGGGTAAGGAGAAGGGTTCTCTGGCTTGAGTCTTTCAGCTAGCCTCCTGCTTGGATCTTAATTCCCCCTAATAAATTTAATAATTCATCATTTACCCTTCTCAGGAACTTTTTTCTCAATTCTTTGTTAAAATGCAAAAGAACCCAAAGGTCCATGTTCACAGGCCTAGGGGTGGACCCCCACTGAACCCCAAGTCCCACATCACCAGCAATGAGTAGGTAAATACAACAATAATGAAACCACTGCTAGCTTGTGAAGGAATCTCACAGGTAGGCCTTTCATGGTGATGGTTGAGTTGAACACAAGATAATCCTGTATGATGCATTTGTAAAAAGACAGGAGAAACTAATTTTTGATGATTGAAAGCAGATTAGTGGTTCACTGGTGGTTCAGTATAGAAATAGCAGAATCAACAGCAGTGAGTTTATGGACATGATTTATCATCTTTACGTGGGTAGGAGCACAAGTTTCACGATGAGTAATTGTGCAAAGTTTTGTGATGAGAATTGTGCAAAGTCACTGAATTGTACAACAGAGACTTGTGCCCAGCATGCTAAGCAATCTTTGTTTAAAACTATACATAATAAACCACAAATTATACTATGTCTGTTTGGAGCTCTCCATGAACGTGAGCATGGGATAGTTTATCATTTCTAGTTCTGAAGATACATGCTATACATTCATCCTGAATGCCAACATCACTCTGATGTCTCAAAGGATCACTTGCAATGACCACAGAGCAGCCATAATTGTGGGCTTTAATCATTTCTACATGGAAGAGGCTTATTGGTGGCAATCAGATAGAGAAGGTGCCTGCAATTCTTCAAGCAGCTTTTTTTCCCCTATCATTTGCTTTAACTCCTGTCCTAGAATTTCCATTATATAAGCTAATGTGTGCCATAGTCCCTCAAATCTCTATGAATTTTTCCTTTTCATTCCTTTATTGTGTGTGTGTGTGTATGGAGGCCATAGAAGCCAGAGGTAGACATTAGACATCTTCAATTGATCTGCACTTTATTTTCTGAGATAGAATCTCACCTGAATAAGAGCTCACTTATTAGGCTAGACTGCCTAGCAACCATGGCCCAGGAATCTCCCCATGGCTCAGGAATCAGCCCCTGGCCCAAGAATCCCCCCAGCACTGGGTTTACAGGCATGTGACAATACTTCCAGCTTTTCTATCAGTGCTGGGGATCTGTACTGGGCTTGCCCTATTTGAACCATGAACACTTTACCAACTGAGCTCGCTCATTTTATTTAGTTTTTATTCTCAGACTGGATAGCTTTAATAAAACTATCTCCCATCCTGGGCTTTTCACAATGAACTAGTTTTAAGTCAGCCTTGGAAGGGGATCATCTAGAAAATCACCAGATAAGTCAAATAATAAAAATGATGATAGTTATTTTGCAGAGGTCAAGGCTGTATCAGTTATCCTTGTCAAACAAAGCAGGTTGGAAAGAGAGGATTGTTGCAGTCACCGAATTAAGTTTCAATCTAAGTTTGTAATCTAGTTTTAGTCTCACCAGAAAACGCTGCTTTTGGCAATATCCCCTCAGTATTCTAAGAATCTCACAGATAACAATTTGTTTTCCTTAATTTTGAAACCCAGGTGCATTCAGTTTATCATCTTTTTTTAATGGCATGATAAATGAGTAATTCTGTAATCGTTCTCTCTCTCTCTCTCTCTCTCTCTCTCTCTCTCTCTCTCTCTCTCTCTCTCTCTCTCTCTCTCTGTGTGTGTGTGTGTGTGTGTGTGTGTGTGTGTGTGTTGGTCCAGGAGCTTGTGCCACAGTGTATGTGTGGAGGTCAGACAACAATCTCTGGCGTCAGCCCTCATCTTCCACCTTGCTTGAGGGATTTTCCTGTCTCTGCCGCTCATCTAGCTATCAGTGGGCTGGGATTACAGATATGCATTATGGCATGTAGCAGTTGCATGGGTTCTGGGGTTCTGACCTCAGGCCCTCCTCTGTGTGTGTGTGTGTTTGTGTGTGCGCGCACATGTGTGTATGCTTTTACTCACTGTGCCATCTCTCCAGCCCCCAAGTGAGGAAGTATTTTCAGGATCAAGTTTTGGTTCAGGAGGAAAGAACTCTCTCTACAGAGAGACATCTCCTGCATGATTCTGGATTAAGTTAAGCTTGCCTTAGCATGCTTCCAAGAGCACACCCAGCTACAAAGTAAACCTTTTCAAATGAATGTGGACAGGATTTTCCATTCCTGGAATCAGGATCTCTGAGTCATCTCTCCTTCTTACTTGTTAATTTTTCTTATTTACTAGTGATACCAGCATCTGACTTAATCCTGCTGGAAGCCTGGGGTTCTTCTTCCTTAGCACCTACTTTATATTAACAGCTCCACCTGTCTCCTCACCTGTCTCTCCTTCCTTTCTTTTGGCCTATTCCTAGAGCACCTTGTACTCTTGCTTAGACAATTGCGGCATTTTTTGAACACTTTCCCATCTCTAGTCTGAACTCCTTAGAAAACACACTTTAAAAGACACCAGAGTACCTGGAATGAAAATTTGATCACGTCACTACACTTGTTCAATTCCCCAACTTGCATTTCTGCTTTACCAAAGCAAATAATCATATGCAGTGGAGGGATTTTTACCCTCATGGGATAAGTTTTTTTTTTCTTTTTTGAGTGTAGTCTTTTAAAAGTAACTAGAATTTGAATATCTTTAGGTCTGTGTTACAACCTCAAATCGGTCAATGTAGAAGTGAACTGTCCCCAAAGGAGCTTGGAGTCATAGAGTCTTCCATAGACAGAGTCCCAAACCCTAGTGAGTTTGAAGGCCTCCCCATCATAGACTTTCTTATTCTGCTTCTCATCTCTCATACTTCAATGTTTCCAAAAAAAAAAAAAAAGAGCTGGTGTGATTTTGTTTCACCAGGCCTCAATGACTTAGTTCAGGGTTCAATTCTTCCTGGAAGAGGTACTTATCCTTCCTGCCACTTCATATACAACAACAAGCATTAAAACTGTTTATCACGTCTGGAAGATGCACCCATTGGCAGAGTATTTATCTAGCATGTATAGGGGCTTGTGACTCAGTCCCAGCATAGGGAACAAAAATATCACACATAAACAAAAACCCTTTGTTTCTTTGCTTAAATTCTATCTTATCCACTAATATATATATATATATATATATATATATATATATATATATATATACATACTCTTTGAGAGTAGAAATCATATCATACTAATTTTAAAAGCCCAACTTCCAGAGCTGGAGAGATTGGTTAGTGATAACACTCTCCAAAGCAAGCTGGAGTATCTGAATTCAATCTTCAGACACATAAAATGAAGAAACTGTGGCAGACTTCTGTAATTCCAGCATACCAAAGCTGATGGCAAGATGGGGAGACAAAGATGGGAAAAATTCCAAGAAACTTGAGGCAAGCCCAGCCATGAGAATCCAGGGTCTCAAATGAGATGGACAGTTGAGGACTAAACCAAAATTTCAAAATTTGTATTCTGACTTCTACATATCTTTTGTGGCACACACACACACACACACACACACACACACACACACACACACACACACATGCACACACAAATAAATTAATTAATTAAAATTAAATGTAGAAGTCCAAGTTCTAAGGACAGTGTCCTGCATATAAACAGGTCAAATGATTATTGCTTTTTGTTATTGAACTTGGAAAGGGAACAAGGGGAATGTCTCCAAGATACATCCTCAATATGTCTAGATGGTTGCAGGAATAAGGAAGGCAGACTATGAAGCCATTTGTCCCCAGAATAAATGGACAAGATAGGGATCTGACCCACTGAAGTCTGTTAAAAGAATATAACAGGAAAAAGTACCTCCCAGTGTCTACCTGAGGTTCAAAGCGAGGCGCTTGCTTCTCCTTGGAGCCCTTTTCCTTCTCCGCCTTTTCTTTGCCCTTCCGTGTTGTTTTGGAGGTCCCTACGGCTTTCTGCCCCTCGCTGGTCAAATGGGAATCTGGGCTTCCCATCGTAATCAACTCCTCATGTTTTTCCCCATGACCTAGAAAGACATAAACACGGAAACTGGTGACCATAAAACCACTTTATGTAGGGATGAAAAGGGAGGCACATTGAGGAGAAGGGCCCATTGGAAGAGTTTGGGTTGCTTTTCCCAAAGCAAACAAACAGGTCTTTTATCAGAGTTTGATTTCTTTGAAGAAAGCTGGGATATAATTCACATATGTGATGGTTATGTTTTGTTGTCAACTTGATCTTTTTTACTAGATAGCTTTTTTTTTTTTGAGGTAGCATTGGAAGGTGTTGTATGAGCTGCCAGGGGAAATTGGTCAATGATATTTGGAGAAAGTAGAGACTACCGATATACAATATAGACAGTTGTCACAAGAATGCTGGACACATGGCTATATGGAAGAGACCAGCAAGTCAAGAAATGCTCATCTGTGCAATAGTGGCACTAACCTGAGGAGGGTAATCAACAGCTTAATGATTGGCTACAAGATCTGCTTAGTGACAAGGAGGCCTTAACTGGAACTGGGATCCATGGCATAATTCTATGGGGACCAAGAACTCAGGCTCCTAGGGGAAATTCCCACTACTAGAAAGCTACAGAGAAACTACACCCATTAGAATCTTGCCAAAATAGCAATTTTGTCTCATTTAACATATATTGATCTCACTCTCCAATGAAGTTTCTGTTTGTATATTTTCAGATGGCATTGGGAGAGCTGGGGATAAATCAATTCCACCAATAAGTCATTAGATGAAGGCTGACATCCTGGCAGGAGATAAACCACACCTAGCCTTCACACAGGGCCCAAATAAAACCTACTGGAAAGTGATAAGACAAACAGGAGACCAATCACCACAGCAAGTCTGATAACCTGTGAAGGGTCTATGGAAGCAGACACCAACAATACCAACACAACCCAGGGCAGATATTTAAGATCTCAACAATAAAGAAGACTCAAAAACTCACTCACTATGACTCAGGGAACTGAGCGAAATGGGGGATTGAAAGAATGTAAGAGCCATGGTGGGGGAGAATATCCAGAGACATTGCCCCCCTCAGCAACAGTACACAAGGGGGAAGAAAAAAAAAACAACAACAAGGAAAAACTGGCTCCCTCTGGTACAGTTCACCCCCCTATCCTATGGACAGATCCAGTATGCACACTGAGGAAGGACCCCAGTGGGTAGGGGACAGAGAGGAGGGAAACAGGGACACTTTCACAAGATTTGCTCATACAATGTATATATTAATTCATAATAAATATATTTTTAAAAGTATATATCAATATATATATATATGAGTAATGTATATACTAATGTTTTCTTTATTTGAAGCCTTGACTTGAATTCACAATGCGTTCATTGTGTAACTCTCACACAGAAAAACCTAAATATATATATATATATATATATATATATATATATATATATATATACATATATATATTTACTATAGTTAAAGAAACAGTGCTATAATCCACCTTATAAAATTGAGTGTGGCTTCAAACCAAATATTTGTGGTAATAATAATGTGCATATGTATTTTAACACATTGATTAGAACTTCTAAGGCATTGGCCAGCAGCATAAGTAGGTTACATAATGACTCAAGAAATTTAAGATCATACTATCACTAAATCTGATAGCAGATGGTTTCACTATGAACTCCCAGCACAAATCTTCATTTCCTATTTCCTTCAGCAAAATTCAGCTATCAGTTGGCCAGCCACAAGTAGTGAAACTTACATGGGAAATATACTCAAATATACTCAAGGTGCCTCACACTAACTAGTTGGAGGCCAAGTTTTTTACAGCAGAAATGGTCCAGGTTGGATGTAGCTATAATTCAAGTTTCTCTTTTCCTTATTGTGAGCTATAAAGATGTGACTTTCTATGACAGTTTAAATATACATATTATTGCTCATGGCAATTAAATGTTTAGTCTAAATGAATAAATGAAGCAACATTTCAGTTGGCTTCAAAATGAATATAAAATTTCAAATTAGATCACCATTATAATAAATTTAAATGATGAATTTTCTCTTGATATAAACATTTATATTTTGAAATTAAGTTGGGTGACAGTTTGAACACATCAGTTATTGAAGTTATCTAAATGTTTGATAAAAATTAAAATCAGAGTATGTAAACTTTGAGTTGTAAATATAATTTACTTATGTTGGATTGATGTTTTAATTAGTCAATTCAATTCAAATCAATTCAATCAGTTTAATAAAATCAATGAAATTGGCTACCTAAAGATCCACATACAATCATGATAATAAAACCTTTTATCCTGAACTCAAAAACTGCTTGACTTCAAAGGGTTTCTCAATATATCCTTTTCGACAGAAAATTTTCTCAGTTCATTTTGAATACAATCAAATCTCTTTGATTGCTGCTTTCAGCCACAAATACATTACTCAATGCAAAGTGTAATTTAATTTTAGCAGCTGTTTATTCATACATAAAATTGTCAAATGTGATGCCAGAAAACAACACATATTGTTATTCCCAAAACATTATTTTCTAGTTGGAATATATAATTATAATGCCATTTCCAAATGCTATCAGAATCTAAAAATTTTATACACATCATTTTGAACCCTCACAACAACCTTGAAAGACAGAATTAATTCTAGTTTTACAGGTGATAAATAACCTGTCCAGGTTAGGTTATCATAGGCTATCCAACTGTGCTATATTTTCTCACCTGACAAAAACCTTCCTTTTTAAACACTGCATTTGCATTATTAACATTTATTATTAACATTATTAACACTTTGCAGTCTTGTTTGGTGCATGTGTGTGTGCACATGTGCATGTGTGTGTTTGTGCTAAGCACAATGCCAGAGGAGAACACTGGGCATCCTCTTCTAGCTCCCATCTGCATGCTTCCTTGAAACAGCCTCTCACTGAACCCTAGATGGCCATTCTGGCTCAGACTGGCTAAGCAGTGAGCTCCAGGGATTCTCAAAAGCTAGCTCTCCTTAGGACTTGAGTTACAGGCATGGATGGCCACACCCAGCTCTTTACATGGGTGCTGGGAATCAAACTCAGGGAGAATCAGGTCCTCTTAGACTCTTAGACTGGACTGCTAAGCCATCTTCTCAGGCTTGACTATTTTTAAATTATTCATTATTTTGTACTATATGGTGCTGATTATCTTATGCTGAGAAACTTAAGATGTTTTATACATATTTTTCATTTATTTTTTCACATTCTTATAAATCTCATTGGAGCAGTATTTAGAAACAAGGTTTCTCTGTGAACAAGATCTCCAACTGAATGAAATCAGATTTTTCTTTCTCTCTTTCTCATCATGCTTTACTTGAACCCAGGGTTTTACACATGCTAAGCAAGTGTTGATTCAACAAGATACATCTTCAAGACTGTAGTTGTTTTCACATGAGCTCTTTTTATATTTATTTATATTTATATAAATTTATTTATTCCCAGCCAGAGGCATGGGAGCTTTAGTAAACTCAGGCCTTGAAGTTTCTGGGCTTATCATGGTTTGTTGAGGCCTGTCAGGGGGCTGGAGTTTTTAGGCTAAAAGAGAGGGGGCAAGGCTGAACTCCTGCAGGTCTCAATCTCAAATAAAGATGAGATTATCGGGGTTTCAGGCCAGCCTCAACTTTCCTTTAACCTATATTCTCTGAGCCTCTCAGCAGGGTCCCCCACACATTCCTTCATATTCCATTACCACATTGCAAAGTGTGTTATCAAGCTCAAGGCTGGAGACTGGCATCTCTCTTTGATTCCATATCTAAAATAAACCAGAAGTCCTCTTTCTCTTGGAGGTTTTCCATCTGGAATGGAAGGATTTGTTAAGTACTTTCGGAGCTTATCTTTGGTGTGACACTTTCTCAACAAATAAAGGCATGGAGGAGTGGACAAAGACATTAAAGTAGAGGAGGAACTACTTGAGGGGAGCCGAGAAAATGAGGGTGGGGAAGGGGAAAAAAGAAGTTCACTGGAGGGGATTAGGATCAAATTATAGAATATACATATATGAAAATTCTTAATAAAAGAAAAGATATGGGCAAACATAACTTAAATATTTTAATGTTTTTATATATATTTCTTAAAGTGTCAAGAATACCACTTTAAGAAATATATATATAAGGGGCTGGAGAGATGGCTCAGCAGTTAAAGCACTTGCCTCTAGTGCCTAAGGCCCAGGGTTCAATTCCCCAGGACCCACATATGTTCTCTCTCTCTCTCTCTCTCTCTCTCTCTCTCTCTCTCTCTCTCTCTCATCTGTCTTCCTGAAAATGAATAAATAAAATATTTTTTTAAAAAAGAAATATATATAAGAGGGCTGGAGAGTTGGCTCAGCTGTTAAGGCACTTGCCTCCAGTGACTAAGGCCCTGGGTTCCATTCCCCAGTACCCACATAAGCCAGACCTACAAGGTGGTGGCCCTGGTATCTCTCTCTCTCTCTCTCTGATTGAAAATGAATTAAAATATTAAAAAAGTAATATATATAAGAATACCACTTACACTTTGATGTGTAAGTTTTGCTAAATAGGAGACCTTTGAAGTCACATATTCATCGTTTTCATAAACCCTGTGGCAGTTATACTGAAACGCACAATCAACACAATGGGAGATATGACAGGATGTGTATTGACTATCATAAGCAAAGAATATTTAACAACTGTGTCATCAACTAATTGAGCACTGGATGGAATGTAAGGGCAGGTGTGAACATGTGAGGAGACCTACCTTTGGTATCCATTTTCTCTAACTCTTTTAGGGCTTGTATGAATGCCAACTGACTTTCAGTGAGAGGCCAGCTGTTATGTAGCACCAGGCACTGGATGATGTACTTGTAACACTGTGAAATAAAAGGCAGCATCTCAAGACAACCAGAAATAGTCGTTTACCCAGGATGACTTAGGAGCCAATGAATGTAATAATGCATAATTTCATGAATCATAACTTCAATATTACAGATCTTCTCAAAAATTCTGTTGACACAACAGTTAATAAAAATGCAGTATTCTCACATCCCCACCAAAATCTGCTGTTATCTAAATTTCTAATATTTGCCATGCAGCGAGTATAAAGTGAAATCCCATTTCTGTCAAGCTCTGCATTTCTCAGATTATTAAATGATATTTTAAATTCTTATTTTTATTGTTTATGTGTGGGTGCGTGCATGCCTTGGTGTTCATGTTGGGTTAGAGAACAACTTTTCAGAGGCTGGTTCTCACCTACCTGTCCACCTCATTTGAGGCAGGTTTCTCTCTGGATTATCACTCTGCTGTTCTTTGCTGGGCTTTCCTGGAGTTATCGGGAGATTCTCCTGTCTCTGCCTCCCATCTGGACATCAGTACCAACATTCTGGGCTTCCAGAATTTTATGTGAGGTCTGGGTATCCAACTCAGGTTCTCCACCTTGAGTTGCAAGAGCTTTATTCATGGAGCCATCTCTCTAACCATTGAGTTTAAGTATTTTTTCAAAGCTTTTGGCTTTTTGTTTTGTTCTTTAATTTCATTGATGTCTGCCATCATTATTTTTAAAATCTTTTGTCTTTGTTATTATTTAACTCTCTTTCAACTTTGTGTTTTAATTGCTTAGTACATGGATTTTTTTTTTGGATTGTTAGTGCCTGGTTGATATCTAAAATTCACCATTTGTGCTGCTTACAGATGATGTTTTGCTGGGGGGGGGTTGAGGCAGGGTCTCACACTAGCCCAGGCTGACCTAGAACACACTCTGTAGTTCCAGGCTGGCCTGGAACTCACAGAGATCCTCCTACCTCTGTCTCCCAAGCGCTGAGATTAGAGGAGTGTACCTCCATGCCTGTCATGCAGGTTTTTTTTAAAGTATTTATATATTTCATAAATTATTATCTCATGAAACAAACATTACTTTTGACCAAAATATTATTTAATATATGTTATCCTGTTTTCAAATTTGTGAGCTTTTTGAACTGGTAATTATTTTATTGAATTATGCTAATGTTACATATCTATGCCTTATAGACATGTTCAAGTTTTTGAGGATTCTAATTAATGTTTATTACATGGTCTGCATCTTGTAAAATATCCTATGCATGCCATGAAAAAGTGCATTTTTTTAGTAAACAAAGTGTCCTATGTAGATATTTAAATCATCATTTAAAAAAATTTTTATTGTCCATAATGAGTTAAATCATTATTATTTAATTAATTCTTCAAGTCCTTATTGTAATTATTATTCTGTTTTCAGTTTGACCTATCAGTTTCTAAGAGACACGCATTAATACTGTAATTATGGATTCTTGGTACTTTTTTGTAATTCTATTTAATTTTTTAAATTGAGGTGTTTCCATGCTAGTAAGATCATTTATTATGATTTATTCTTCCTTTTAATGTTCTATGCCATTCCTGGTGGTTTCTGTGTGCTGCAAAATTAAACCTTTACCATACTTCTTTCATGGGTCATGTTTGCATTTTTTCCAAGATAGTTGTTGAAAAGTGTCATTTTGGATTACTTCCAGTTGGCTCTTCTTTTTATGTAGCTTTTAGCCTTCTAGTGGATGAATTTAATACACTTATAGTATTGTAATTACTGCTATGTTGTGATTTACCTATGGTACATTACCAGCTTCCTTACTATACTTTTTTTTCAATGATTAGGCAATGTTTGTTCTGTGGCTTTAAGATACATAAATTGTCTTTTACCTTCTTTATCTTAGGCCATAAATAAGTCAGCTCTTACTCATTTTTGACCTCTATTAATGCATGCCCTCCAAATCTGTATATTACAGCTCATTTGTAATCTACATATAATATACATGTATAGAATAGGACTGGTATATAGATTGTATTTGCTTTGCAAAGATCTTGATGAAGAGAAACTCTTCAATACTGTTTCATTCTTCAATTCTGGTAACACAGTGATGACGTGGCATACAGGATACATTGTACACTGACAATTTTCTGAAAGAGGATTATTTTCTTTGTGTTGGATTTTTTTTCTTAGAATCTCAATTAAGTAATTATTTCTCATAGGGAGGATACCTGTTGTGGATTGCTCAAATTTTCCTCAATAGTGGGCACACTGATAGATTCCTCCTCCATCAGAGGCTGAACTGTGTCTACTGTCGCACTTCCAGGTTTACTTTTGGCAGATTTCGGACTTGCTTGGGAAGCTTTTTTCTTTGGAACTATTTCTGACTCTTTCTTGGGTGCTATATGAGTTGAAAGAAATTGCTTGCTAGCTAAAAAAGAGAAATATTATGTTAACATATATGATATGTGTCAGCATTACAGAGTAAATTAGCTATATCCCCTTATAATATAAGACTATCTTATATTTGTAAGTAAATATTTATATTTATTTTAAGAAGATTAAAAACTAATATTTTATATATTTATAAATAAAAGCTTATATTTAAGGAGATAAAAAAATTTAAAGGAAGTCAATAAAAACAACAACAAAAAAGAGTCCCACCTAAATCACTAATCTACTAAACCTGATTTTTACATTCAACAATGTCTCCTGGGATTGTCAAGCAATAACTACTTGGAGGTTGTGAGCTTCATGAGGTTCTAACAATTGTATGATGTTCAGAGACCCTGAAGTACATAAGGGGGTTTTAATAATAACACAGAACATTCAGTTGGGACCTAAGGCTAGAGCTACTCCAGTCTTAAAGTTCTGGTAGCTCTAGCCCAGACTTCACAGAGCTTACCACCAAGTAAGGGTAAGATCAAGTTAACTATTAATAAGTGAACACCTACCTTTGCACATACATTTATTGACATACTTCAAAAATGAATATTATAATTTTTAAAAAATTATAGATATGTTTCCAAGAAAAGAAACTGAAAATCATTTTTTGAAAAAAAACAGCTTCAATGTCTATCTACTTACATAACTCAGAAACCCAAATCCCAAATGAAGAGCATCTATTTAAATTCTAAGTTTCCTGTCTGCCTCCCCTCTCCTGGAGGGCCCACTGGGATTACAATGCAATCACCACAGCATTTCACTTGACATGGGGATACCAATTCAGGCATTCATATCCTTCTCCCCAGCCCAAGAAAAACTATGCCAATCATTATGGCTAATTAATTATGGGTAAATCACTATCAGCATCAAAATATATCTAGTGATGAGACAGGTATGATTGGATTACATTGAGTTCACAGTAGTGAACTACGTTCATCAGAAGTAGAAGGATGACATTTTGTCTAGTGAGCACAATTAAAAGAAGACGATAAGGTATAGGGACTTTTAAATCAGACCTGAACTACTGGAAGAATCAAATAATCATAGATGTGCACTTACGTTCTGCAGCTAACAAGGCCACGGGGCTTGGGGGGACTTGAAACTCATCTCCCATCACCATGTGCCCAGTTGCCAGAGGACATAGAGTTCCAGGATTTAATATTTTCCCTACAGGGTTTTCATTTTATTTTGGTCTGACTCTTACTTTCTATTTCTCCATCCCTCCCTTTTGGAATGAGGATCTTTTACTCTGTGCCATTGTATGCTGTGAGAAAGATTTTGTACTTCAGAGAAACACTGGAACTGTCCAGACCCTGGGGACTGTTGAGGATGGGTTAAATGCATTATGACATGGACATAACCTTTGGAGCCCATGGAGGAGTGTTGTGTTTTGGATTCAATGTGCTATGAGGTAAGCAGCTTTGTTCTACCACATCCTTCAGCCATGATGTCCTGCCTCATCATAGGCACAGAAAACATACCCAGGAGCTACATACCCAGGGTTGGTAAGCAATGAAGACAGGAACCAACATAAATCCTGTAGGCTGACTATGTCAGGTGTGTGGTCACAGCAATGAAAAAGTGACCTTCATGTAACATTCGTTTAAAGGTCTCAAATAATGCCACAAAGAAGAAAAGACACAATTTTATAAATATCAGCCAGCATATCAGACTAAACTATTAGTTTTGTTTATGAATGCAAATGCACAATTGGACACTGGAAAGATAAAATTTAATAATATTTTTGGCATAAAAGCTAAAATATTAAGGGAATGCTTTGCTGGATAACATAATAAACAATTACCCATTTCCTTAAATTTTTATATTTCCCCAAATTTTTATATTCATCATCTTTGTTAGAATCAAGTGACTCAAAAACTGAATAAATAATGCATATCCCAATATCATTGTAAACCATTATTTTAGAAACTATTTAATTTGTAACAATATTGGGATTATAGTACATGTTATAATTTTAAGGTATACCTTAATTTTGAGATCAATGAGCTAAGAATAAAAGTAAAACATTCAAAATAAGAAAATTTCTACTTATTTAGAAGGGTCATGTGGGAAGAAAGAACTTTTTTTTTCTCCAAAGTAAAAGTCTCTAAGGGGACATTTTCACAGAAATGTCTTAGCAGCTAAGTGTGCTTGCCACTTAAACATGGGGGTCTGGGAGGGCCTCAGACTTCTAGAGTTCAATTCCCTAGAACTAATATAAAAAGGTGGGCATAAAGGCTCTTGGTTCCTCACCAGAACCTTCAGAAAGAGGGTGATAACACCCTCTTTCTGAAGACACCACAGGCTAGGGATGCAGATCACTGAGAAATTAAGGTAGAGCTGAGCTAACCCCACCAAAATTCACTAGCTGCTAGGATTCTGGAAAGACCTCTGCAGCCTATTGGAAGAGAAAAGTCATCAACAGTCCTAACCAGCAGTGGATCCTGCAAGCCGTCCAAGCTGGCCAGTCGGGCCAAATACACCAGCTGGTGCAATGGTGTCATGTCTGTTATGGGGAAAACCAGCTACTCTCTGATTGGATTTGTGGTCCACTCCATGGGAAGGAATTCATGACTGGTATTGAAAAACCTAGTCAAAAGCCTATGGCCAGGAAGATCATAAGCCCTAGGGGAAACTACTTGTGTTGTTTGGCTAAATGGAAAAATGATGTCTACTAAACTGCCCTCTAATTACTTCTGTTTTTGCCCACATATGAATGCTGCTTTCACTTTGGGCTAAAGAAGCTTCTTTTTCTTAGATGGCAATGGCCTCTGAAAAGAATAAAACCTCCCCAAGTGCTGAGAAGTGACAGTGGAGTATTCAGCACTAAGTGAGACATCTCCATCACACCCTCCAAGGCTCAGGGACCATTGCTGGAAAGGTGGCAGAAATAATTCGAGAGCCCAAGGAAGGGGAGGAGTGCTTTGTAATACTGTCTTCCAGACACAAAGTGGCCACAATATTCATGGCCTCCCAGTGGCTGTCACTACCTACAAAGTAGGTATAAAAATAAGAGTAGGGAAAAATAATGGCAGCCAAGTGGAAAAGAGGCAAGTTAGAAAGAAGGGTTTCTGTGGGTGGGGGATTCTGGAGGAGAAAAAGGGAGAGTGGTGGGAGGGGACTATGATCAGAGTATTTTCTATATGTACAATGCATGTCAATAAATATCATTAAATAAATAAACTTATTTTTTTTAAATGCTGGGCCTGGCCATATATATCTCTAACCCCAGTCTGCAGGTGATGGAGATCAGAGAGTCTCTGGGGACTCACTAATAAAAAGACCATGTCAGTCCTGAGTTGAGGGTGAGACCAGGACTCATGGGAACAGGCAGATGAACTACAGAGAAAGGCATCTGCAGTTCTCATCAGGAATCTTCTTACACGCACACATTCAGGCGCACGTGCGCACGCGCACACACACACACACACACACATGCACGCATGCATGCACACACACATACACACATACACAGACACACGCACACGCACACATACACACACATGCACACACACAAACACACATGTGCACCACACACAATATGCCATACTTTATCACACCACACCCACCCACGCACATCTTTAAGGGACAATTATAATGAATCTATTGGTGTTCAGGGTCCACTTTACACACATTTATAACGGCATCAGTGGCACCCAGTACAGTGTTTTCCAAAGTTTATTACCTTGACTATATTTGTCAAGTTTTAGTGATTTAAGTGATTTGTTTTGATTCAAGTTAAACAGTTTTAAAAGGTCACAAAGCCACAGTGTCTGTTTATGAATGCAAACCCAACCTGAGCAAGGGTACTTACACTGAGAACTCAAGGCTTTTTCACTTCCCAGGAAGTTAAAGGCGGGGATGATCGCTTGGCCTTTTCCAATGGTGCTCACCATGATCTCTTCGCTTTCTAGAACCTGTAACTTGATGAAGGCGTCTGGTTTGGAAGTGCGCACCTGTATTGTAATGGGTTGGGCCACTGACACTTTAATAGAATACCTATCAAGGAAAAAAAAGGAACAACTTTGTAATCCCTCCAGTGGGTTAAGGAATTGGTATGATTTTCTGATATGCCCATCTAAAATGAAACCAATTTGTAAGACCCACTCACATTCTGGAAATATTTTGTTACTAAAGATTTTGGTGAAGGAAATCAACATTGTTTTTTCAAATAGAAATTAGTGTGTTTTTCATTATCATCAAATCCCAGCTGGCATGGTGGTGCACGTCTTTAATCCCAGCACTCGAGTGGCAGAGGTAGGAGGATCACTATGTGTTCGAGGCCACCCTGAGACTACATAGTGAATTCCAGGTCAGCCTGGGCTAGAATGAGATCCTACATCAAAAGACCAAAATGAATGAATGAATGAATGAATGAATCAATCAATCAATCAATCAATCAATCAATCAATAAAATAGAATCCCAAATAGGAAATGGTCTTTTTGTCAAGTTAATGAGCGAGCAGCCACTTAGGAAGCCTGAAAGACCTTAAAAGCAGTTATATTAACCCATTTGAATTACCCCCATATTACAGATGGGCAAGGAACACAGCTCAACAGTGCCTTCCTCCAAAGGAAAAAAACAAAACAGAGAAACTAAAAGTAGAACCCACAGCTCCCACACTCACCCCCTCACTCTTTAACACACAGGTGGAAATATACTATAAAACTAGTGGAAACTGTCAAAGGGAGCCATTCTTTCCTGCTCTTCCCCCATTATGATAGCAAAGAATTATGGGAATTTGGGGTTGTGAAGTTTTGTTGTTGCTGTTTTCTATTTCTAGTGGTTCCTCACAAATGTTCAGGATGCTGGATTTTCAGTTTCTCTAAGAAGATATAAATAAACAAACAAACAAACAAACAAAAAAACCAAATCAATGGAATCCACCACTAGCTGCAGATTCAGTGCCCTGAACTTAGCTCTTGGAGCTCCTGTGGCAGAGTCATCTCCCCAGAACCTCGGCAGAGTTTTATAGGACTGATAATGTCCATTTCTTGAAAACCATTTAAAGCATCTGCTTGCACCTAAGGTGAAAATCTGTTTTTCTTCTCTTAGGTTTTTTTTCAGAAAGAGTTCTGACAAGGGATCTCTCTGCCCTCACCATTTACCATTCCATCCTGGAAAATCTACTTTGCCAAAAATGTCTTATTCCCAGCAGAGATCATGTGATCTTTACCTTCGAACTTCCTCGAAAGCTCTCAAGCTGCTCACTCCTTGCCTTCCTCAACACTCGGCTCCACAGCTGTAACAACAGCTCCCAAGACTGACTTAACATTCAGGGAAATGCCAGTTGTTAAGTGTACAAGTGGCCTGACTTGTGGCCCCATGGGTCTAGCACAGTGCAGAGAATGTGTTTATAATGATTTCCTACGTTTAGGTACTGATCTTTCCCTTCCTATTTTCTCTCTTACAGGAAATATGCAAACGCTGTACAAAAAAGACAAATTGCTAAGTGAAACCTTTTCTTCTATTGCCTGCATCTTACTGTGTTTTGGTTCATATTTTTCTCAAAACTTTTACCTACATAGAAAAGATATTAATAAATATAAGCTTTAAAACATGTCCTTAGAGTTATATACTTGTGCTTATACTATGTGTGTGTGTGTGTGCGTGTGTGTGCGTGTGTGTAATTTAATTTAATTGCTGGCTATTTTGATTTCAGAAATTTATGCATGTTTTAAGTGGAAAAGACATAACTAAATAAGAATTACAGAAAAAATCAGTCAGCAAAATTATTAGTGCATTTATTGTTAGAAAGTTTTACTTTTTCCTTTTGAAAGCCAATTTAACAATATATAGTGCCTTTAAGACAAATCCTCTCTTTGATATAATCATTCTTAGAAAGTGATAATGTTCTCTGCTGCTCTCAGTAAGCCATATCCATCACCTGTCTATTATTACTATGGGAAAAGTAGAAATGGAAAGATTTAACAATAATAAATAACCTTTAAGTAGATCATTGTGTATGCAATCAATGATGACATGGCAATCATAAAATAAAGTTAAAAATATCTTCATACAATTAATATATTTTATAATTACAAAACCCTGTTGTAATTTTAATAATGTTAAATTCTGACTAGTAAAAAAAAACAGAAGAGGAAACTATAACAAAATACTAACAGGGGCTATTTCTAGGTTGTATAATTATGGATGACAATTATTTACTTAATAATTTATGTATATTCCCACCTTTCCAGGCAAAATTAAATATACTTAAAAGAGAAGATTAATAGTCTATTAGCTCTTTCAATACCAACAAATAGTTAATAAAAGCCAATATGTATCAAACCTCTCATACTAGCTCCTGTATTGAGAATATAAGGCTTTTCAATTCAGGCTAATTTTCCTAGAGGCTGATGTGAAAATAACCAGCTAAATTTTATAGTTCATAAATTCAGAAAGAACAAAATTTTATAGGAATGTAACCTGACTCAAGTCTTTATATTTGGGGCTTTCAATACAATGGATTTACATTTTGAAAACGTTTATTAAAAGTGACAGATTTTTCCAAGTGAGCAAATGGAGATAGAATATCACAATATACAAGGAAAGTCCTGAACAAATGAAGTTGTATGGTCTTTGGAATAGGAGGAGGCGGCCTTTAGTTCCATCAAGACTGCCCTGTGCTTGGCGGCAGGGCAAGGGTGTTGAATATCAGGCTGTGGATTTGGGCCTTTATTGCAATGGAAATTCCAGAAGAAAATGGCAAACATTGTACAGTAGGGCAAGGTAACTACTCTGGTAGTAAAGGATGGGTGCATAAATGAGCACGGGGAATGATCAATGTATTTAATAAATATAATGGAGTCCCAGAGCTCAGAAACACACCTATTTTATAGAACAAACATAAGTCCCCAAGGACTGCAGGAAAATGGAGAAGAGAATGAAGCGAGAATTAGAATCCACAGAATCAGTTAATGAAGGGGAATGGATTCTAGTCTTGAACCTGTTCAAGGGACAAAGAGGAGGGTGAGCTGACAAAGACATGGCCCAGTGAAGACGAGTTAGAACTGGAGCAGAAGAGGGGGGGAAGCAGTAGTAGAAGGTCAAGTGGTGTCAGGATGAAGGCTAAAGTAAAGTAGAATGAAGCCTAAAAAGTAGTATTACTATCACATTAAACCATATAAGCTTTTAAACACTAATATCACATGATTGATTATTTTCATAAAGTATAGAAATCGAAATTCAGTTGATTCAGAATTTTTGAATCCATTTTAACCTAAAATATTAATAGTTTTAACAGCATTGCCTTATCCCTCTTTTACATGCTGTACCTGAATAGAATTTTCTTATCATTGGGTATGTAGTGATCTCTGATTTCCTTTATGGTGAAGGTAGAGCAGGGTGAGTCCCGGGAGAGGCTTGGGAGTGGGGTGTGAGAGCCAATGAGACGCAGTTTCCACCGAGATCCAGACACATATGTGTCACCAGTCAGCACTTCAGCCAAGAATGTGTATCCCTTCTGGAAGACACGAAATCACAGATATGACTTACCTCGTCACTAGACTCACAAACGAATAAGACATATCACAGTAGGAAAATACTTTATTATTTTCCTATGCATATAGATCTTAAGATCGCTGAATGAACATCAATCCATTGGCATTGCTATTGATCATCCTCGGGGCTGGAGAGATTGACTTAGCAGTTGAGGCTCTTCCCTGCAAAGCCTAACGACCTGGGTTCACTTCCTCAGTGACCCACGTCAAGATGGTCGCTTCTGGAGTTTGCTTGTAGTGTCCATTCTCTCCCTTTGCCTCTCTTCCATCTCTCTACTTGCAAATAAATAATTAAAAATCTTTGAATATAAAAACAATCGTCCTAGGTCTGAGGGTGAATCTCAATGATGGGATATTCACCTAGCATGTGGGCTTGCTCTCAGGTGCTTTGAGTGAATGAATGAATGAGCATTAATGTATCTAATTTCAGGAAAATTAACTATCATTTTACGTTTATGGTTTTTTTAAGTGCAAAAACGTGCTTAACTGTAATAGATAATTACTGTCTTTTCTTACTTCGCTCCCGAAAGTGTTCTGTTTAAATATTCCTGGAATGCATCATCCTGGAGTAGTTCCATGGCTTTTTATTTGATTCCCTGTCTCCCACACCCTCCTCTCTAAGATACTGGAGTTTAGAGCAACATAGATCCCTTAAGGTAATTGGCAAAGCTATCAAGATAAGAACTGTTTTAATCTTGTAGAACCAGGTATGGGTCTGGAGTTGAGCTCCTGAGGTTGGCAAAAGGGAGTCATGAGAAGGAGGAGGGCAAGCACATGGCGGGTAAGAGCTTGGTTCAACATAATTAGCTGTCTCACTAAAGAGTCCATAAATTAGATGCTTGACATCACCACCAGGTAGATTTGTCTTACAGTTGTTTCCCCTTACATAGGGAACTGTGTGTGGCTCTCCAGAAAGAGAAATTAGTTCACACATAATAATAGCATGATAATCATGAATGCATAATCTCTCAGCAGGCATCGAGGAATATTAGCCAGAATTCCACATTCTTCATAAGAATAGCAGCACCAAGAAGGAACCTTTGACCTTAAGTTTGGGCCAAGTAAATGGAAGACATGTTATGTTTGTTGAAGTGTATTTACTTGCAAAGTGTAATGTGTGGATTTTTTCTATTATTATCATTTGATCTTATTGTGCTATGGCACTGAAGAAACGAAACAAAAAATGGCATTTTGTACATACTTGGAGAGTAATTTTGTATTTAAAAATGTTATATATAATCATAGGATAGATATTAGCAAGTGAAATCTAAAGCCAAATCTGTGATAGACAAACACCTATTCTAAAACTCTCAATAAAAATTAACTTTTAAAACCACCAAAATGCATATATATATGTATATGTATATTCAATTTGAATAAATGGTTTTATCAAGAATTTGATTGATCTGACTTTTAAGTTTCCTTTAATCCACAAAACTGCTTAAATAGCTGTTTATTTTTTTATTGAGGTAATATGTTTTAAATTCATTCTTTGTTCTTATGAAACCAGCATTCATTAGATAAGTGTGTCTAATTTATATATAGTGATACATGAGATATGAGCTGGAATGAAACTCAGAAGTCAAGTGCAGTCATCCCCCAAAGAGGAACATGCTGGGCTTTCAAAGCCAAGGGCAGGAGGTCAGTACTAGAGCATCTCGGAGCTTCCAGTCCAGGTGTGCACTACACATTGTCATGAGTCCCCCTCAGAGGATGTGACTGAAAGCATGAAGATGAGATTTAAGGCATCTCTCTTCATTCACCTGCTTAAGATCTGTGATAAAAATGCTTTATAAACTTCAACTCTTATTGGCTTTATATTGGCTCATCTTGGGATTCTTTTCTGAGGTGAAGCCAGGCATGGCAGTTTGTCCTGAATGGAGGTCCCCAAGGGACATAGAACATGAGGCTACTGCAGGAGGGATGCCTCTGTCCTTACTGCTGGTGACAGGTTGAAGGTCAGAATCCAGGGTCTCATTCATTCAACAGGACAACATGCCAAGTGTTTCTTGACCTGCAGGAACTGGTGTTGCCTTAATGAGGGTAGCAGCTGGATGTGTGATCTTAATTTCCTAACATATTTAAGGGGAGAACAAACGCTAAGTGTGACACAGAGACAACCCTCTGATTTGGTTTGGGGGGTGAAACAAATGCTATGTGCATACATTTCTGTTTTAATGGTTCATGTGGTTTGGTTTCAATGAGGAGGATGTAAAATACTTTCTTTTCAGAAGTGCTGCACTGTTCACACTTACTATGTTCTGGAACAATGAGTGTGTGTAAGGAAAGACCAGGACACCCTTCCTCCTAGGTAGACAGAAAGCACCTCTGCCCTAACTGCATCTGGGATTTCAGGAAGCTGATGGCCTTTCTGCTCTGTCTGATGAGGACAAATTCTGCACCTACCTTATTCTTGGTATAAAGATAAGGCACCACTTTCTGGAACACCTTCGGCACCTGCTCCATTGTGTCATTATTAATGACATGCAGCATGCAGACTGGAAGTGTGGTATATACTTTGGGGACCAAAATCATATCTTGAGGAACAAAAAACGTTTCTCTGGAATTACAAAAGCATAGTCTTCCTTTATCATGAATCTTAAAATTAAACATTCAATTTAATGGCAGTAATTTTTTGTTTTGTTTTGTTTTTTGCTTTTCGAGGTAGGGTCTCACTCTAGCCCAGGCTGACTTGGAATTCACTATGTAGTCTCAGGGTGGCCTTGAACTCATGGCGATCCTCCTACCTCTGCCTCCCGAGTGCTGGGATTAAAGGCATGCGCCACCACGCCCAGTTTAAGAATTTTTTAAAGTACAAAGTAACTGAAAGGCTTTCCAGAAACAGAAATTAGTTCTACACATAATAATAGCATGATAATAAAGCTATTATTAAATATTATTAGAAAATAATTAAAATTATTATCAATTCCCTATTTTGACATCTAAATGCAAATTCCATTAAACATCCCATTTTAGGGCTAGAGAGATTGCTCGGTGGTTAATGGCACTAGCTCACAAAGCCTGACAGCCTGAGTTTATCTTCTGAGTACCCACATAAAACTAGATGCACAAAGGTAGGTCATGTATCTGGAGTTTGATTCAGACACAGGAAGTCCTAGCATACTCATTCTCTCACTCTCTCTGCAAACAAATACAAATATTTTTAAAACCCCAATTAATAAGCAATTTGTGACATTTAACTAATATAATTATTGCTTGGAAATTAAAGGCCATCTTTCTATATGAAAGTAGATTAATTTGCTATGTTATTTTACATACTCATCAAAAGTCCACAATTTCTTCACATTTCTCATATTTTGGTTATTGATAAAAATTCTATAAGACCTCATTTCCACCTAGCAAGTGTGGGCTAATTTTATTAACTAAAATATGAAAGGAACTTAGAAGTTGATACCTTCATTATTATACTTTTATTAACAAAATTTTACAAATTTGAATATCACATGCCATTTAAAGATGGCCTTCCCCTGGGCATGGTGGTGCACACCTTTGATGCCAGCACTCGGGAGCAGAGGTAGGAGGATCACCATGAGTTTGAAGCCACCCTGAGACTACATAGTGAATTCCAGGTCAGCCTGGGCTAGAGTGAGACCTTACCTCAAGAATAAATAAATAAATAAATACTTGTTTAAAGGATAGCCTTATTTGCTACTTACCTGAACACTATAAACCAGGAGTTTGGCAGTTGATCTGAATAGTTCACAGTATAATCAGCAAATGCAACCTTGGTTTCTTCATCTTGAAAGCATGGGTAGCATTCCATAGACTTACACTTGCTTTTAAACATGAGTCTGGAAATGTAAAAATAATCTGAGCGCCAATGGCAAAAGCATTTTTTATTATTTATGTGTAAGGAGGGAGAGAGATAGAAAAAAATCAGTGTAACAGGACCTTTAGCCACTGTAAATGAACTCCAGATGCATGTACCACTTTGTGAACCCAGCTTTATGTGGGCACTGGGGAATCAAACTTAAGTCATAAGGTTTTTCAGGCAAGAACCTTAACTGCTGAGCCATCTCTCAAGGCCCCAAAGCATTTTTTTAAAATAAGCCCTATTTTCAGAAGAGAATAAAATCCTGTAACAGCATACACATTAAAGGACAAAGTTTGCTCCATGGAGTTATGTTCAAATTATGGGCCATGTGGCACTTAGCACCAAGGTAGAGGATCCATTCCAAGTCAACCATGACAGACATCTCAAAAAAAGTACCTAAAATTATCTGAGGCCATTAAATTAAGAAAAATATAATCAATGAGCAAGGGACTAATCAAAGTTCCTAGGTGGGGAATTGGAACTAATGTTTAAATTATAATACTAGGGAAACCGGAAGGAGGCTAGACAGCATAACACTGTGTAGGAGCTAGTGAGGAAGCCAGAAGTGAGACAGAATGAAGCTTATAGAATTAAAATTAGGGATGGGTAGGAGCCTGAACAAGGAGGAAATTCTAGAATTTTCTTCCTGTATGGTTTCTGGTATATGAGGGAGTGGTTAAGCCCTGGAAGGCAGTAGCATATTCCATATTGTAAAGGAAGCAAGGATAAGATAGGCCCTCAAGTCCTGCCTTATCTTAGGTCAAGCCTAAGTAACACCAGGAACTCTGGGTCTTAAACATAATGTCTGCAGAGCTGAAATGGAGGTCACTAGGAACAATGAAGATGATTTTCCACTAGAGGTCTAGAAGGAACTGGAGGTAGACTTTACCTTAATAGGGAGAGTGCATATTGCTCCAGGTTCAGTTCTAATACAGCCCACCATTTATAAAGTGTATCTGCAACAATGAAATTTTCCTTTGTGTCTAAAAAAATAATAAAAATAGCAATTTTAAATCTGTACCATGCCTGAATGATTATCTTGACTGCAATCTTTGTTTTGCAGATGAAGAACTGGAAATCCAGATTCATGAGCTTTGTGGGTGGAAAATACAAGTTTGAAATAAAGAACTGTAAACCTCTAGTCAAGAGGTTTACAGTCACAATATTACCTTGTTTCCTTTCATCTTTAACTTATCATCATAAAATCTTTGTATAAGGAGATCTGTCACACCCAAAATTCCTATGATGAACCTTATTGCAGAAAAAGTAACCCATCTAATTATTCTAAAGAATAACAACTGAGAAGGATACCACTAAACCTCAACCTACCTTATCATCCACAAATATCTTCAAAGTAGATGAACTAAGAGGAAAACTGACCACCACAGTAATGTCTCAAAATTAGCATGTGAGGGACTGACATTCTTTCCTTATTATCTGTGGTTTGAGTCAGATGTCCCCCATAAACTCATCTGTTCTGAATGCTTGGTCCTCCATTTGGGAGGGGGAGCCTTGCTGGAGGAGGTGTGTTGCCGGGGGTGGTCATAGCCAGCTCTCCTTGCCAGAGCTCAGCTCACTCTCCTGCTGCTGTTTGCACCTGCTGTGGCAGGAGGTGATGTCCAACCTCTGCTCTACATTCTTTCTCCTGCCATCCATAAGCTTCCCATCGAGACTGAAAGAAAATATAAACCCCTTCCTCCCACAAGCAGTGTGTCCTGTTCCAGCAAAGTGAAGGCAAGTGCATTTCCCTAACTTATTCTAACTATTCTTCATAGGACCTGTCAGAATGGAAATGGATATCTCAGGATGTTTCCTTCTCTGCTATCTCTCAGCATGAAAGAATGTCCGATTGATTAGAGCAGAAACCTCTGTTCCACCCACTTCCCTAAGACCAGGAATCTACAACCATAGGTTTATCACAAAACCCTGTCTCAAAAAATAAGGTGGAGCTGGGCGTGGTGGCGCATGCCTTTAATCTCAGCTCTTGGGAGGCAGAGGTAGGAGGATCGCCGTGAGTTCCAGGCCAGCCTGAGACTACATAGTGAATTCCAGGTCAGCCTGGACTAGAGTGAGACCCTACCTCGAAAAACCAAAAATAAAAAAAATAAGGTGGAGGACAAAATTGAGGAAGACACCTCACATCAACCCCTGGCCTTCGTGGTCTGCACACTCACTTTCATAGACCGCACCTTAACACACACACGTACACATAAAAAAGCTAATGGAAATCACATAATGAAAATGACTGAGTATCATTTCTGCATCTTCTGAGTTTTGTTTAAGTTGCTAAAATTGACATTTTCATTAAAAAAAATCATTTCATGTACTTTAAAACATTAAATAAATCTACGTGTACATTTGGAATGTATGCCATATCTTCCAGCTTTAGGTCAACACACACATGCATATCATCCTTCATTTACTTCTTTGACTTCCAGTGTAGAAATGTGACAGGATTCATTACTTAGCTGATTCTGACTAGAGTATTCCTAGGCAGTGCGCATGCCTGAAAAGAACTCACCATAGGTTGAGACGAGAATACTTATCGCTACCTCATTTGTTCACTTATTCATGCACCCTCTGTCCCAGAAAATGTGCTACATTCTGGGAACAAGAGTATAACAATTGACACCTTTCCTGACCTCAAGGTGCAGAATAAAAATTAACTGGCTGAGCTATAAAGTAGGGTGACTCCAAAATACTTTAACATGTATAGATTATATCTGCGGTTCATTTCATAAACATTTCAAAATCCATACCTGGCATTCTGGCTTTCATAAGTAGACGAATATAGGTCCCTCTCCACATGGATTGAATTTTCACTGCTGCTGCTACTTCCTCAGAAGAATAATCTTTCTCAATTGCTGTCATAAAATATTTAAGATCTATCCATTCTGCTGCAAAGACAAAGACAGCCTCTGGATTGAAAGCTGCATTGAACCCTGTCCCCAAGCCTTTTGGTGTAGGGCTAGGAAAACCCTCAAAGTATACAATTCTAAGAGGGTGAATTTAGCATCTACCCATCCTATCACATCGTCCCCTGTCAGCTTCAGCATGTAAATGTGAATAGTGAGACCTAGCTGACCACTATTGATTCTGCAGGGGAAAGAGCTAGGGGCTATCCTTGGAACTGAAAAGGGAGACTTAAATGGCAGGAAGAAAAGCAGAACAGAGCAAAAGAAATGGGACTATTGGTTTGGGGGAATCTTTGCAAAATTCCTCAACTCACACCATGTAGGTCAGTGAAGTTCATACAGTTAAAGATCAGGAACAAATAGAGCAGAAATTCTGAGTCCCCTGGAGGTCCACATGGTGGAGACCAGGAAGGATCTGCGGTGTCCTGCAGCCCCCTTGATAGTCCCAGAGCAGGTCTGGAGGGCCCTGACTTCTGGGCAGAACTCTTCCACCTGCACCGAAAAGCTTGCCACACTCTTCTCACATTCCTGATCAATAGATTCTTGGTCAAGTACTTAAAATAACTCAGTACCTAAGGAAGCATCATCTGAGGCAGTATCAAGTAACTCTGTGTCCAAAACCATAGCACGGAATGCAAATCTGAAGTTCGAAGGAGGCTTGCCTATTTGAGACTTCTTCATTAAACGCCATAAAGAAATGTGAAAGACCTGAAAAAGATAACGTATACACACACACACACACACACACACACACACACACACACACACACATTTTTCAGGCTGGTTTTTAAAATTTACAATCCTTTTGCCCTAGACTCCCAAGTACTAGGGTTTTAAGTATATGCCACCATGATCAAGTTTAATTAATTAATTAATTAATGCAGGGTTTCATGTATCCCAGGCTGGCCTTGAGTTTATTATGTAATAGAGGATGACCTTGAATGTTGGCCTTCACCTTCTGTGTGCTGCAATTACAGGCAGATGGCAGCACACCCAGTTTATGAAGTCTACATATAAAACCCAGGGCTTTATGCATGCTAGGCAAGTACTCTTTTCAGCTGAGTTATATTCCCCAGCCTTGATTTTACTTTTTTTAAACTAAAAATACCATCTTTTCTTCATGTTTTCAATCAGTTTAATGATATATTGATTGAATCTATAGTATAAATACCATTATGGTGATTAAAATTTTAATTAATTAAAAATCATCAAATAATAATTTCGGCCTCTTATCGGCTGAGTGAGAGTTCAAAGAATCTGCTGTTAGAATGTGTATACATATGAAATTTGTAGAGAATGGGTCACAATGGTGAAGGCAGCTTTAGACTAGTTCCTAAGGTAGAACAAGGCAAGTATTTATTAATATGAAATTCGTACTAACTATGCCCCTAGGTAAGTGGTTCTCAGCTAAAGATGACCCACCCTCCACACAAAACTGAAAAATAAAACATGTGACATTGTAAGGGAAAACAAAAACTAAAGACAAGAAGTACTTAAAACGACTTCTTTTCTCAGACTATTTTCTTTAGGAAACTTGTAATATTAAGTTCTCCATCTCTTCTTCTGTAAATATTTTAAATATTTTAAGGTGCTAAATAGCTTCTTATATGCATGACCATCCTGGAATGTCTTTATTAAAGGCCATCTATGAAATGTTATCAAAAATGATAGTACCCCACTTTTCCATTGTTTTTGATAGAGTAGAAGTCTTACTGAAGTGGATAAATCATTTATTAAATTACAAAACTGCTTCTTGTCCTAAAGCAATAGGAAAGTGCTTGTTTCTTTTCACAAAAGCCAATTAAGTGTCAGAGAGGAGTCCCCATAATTCTAAAAGACGTCAAGATGAACTAAGTGTGGCAAGTAGAGCTATTTGTTTCTTTAAAAAAAAAAACTTGAATACTAGCTCTATCTTTCCTGAAAGCATATATGCAATGAGATGTATCTGAGTATATTAAAATCTGAAAAAAAACATTTTAAAGGTGAGCTTTTTTGTCATTGCAATGTCTGACCTGTGATGCATCTTACACTTGGGGTTACTGCTTACTCAATAACAAAGTGGTTTTCTTCCTCCCCGTCTTTGTAATGCACACTTCTAGGTTGTGAGGAGTTTTTTTTTTAATTTTATTTAAATTTTTAAAAAATATTTTATTTATTCATTTTCAAGCAGAGAGAGAGAGAGAGAGAGAGAGAGAGAGAGAGAGCACCAGGGTCTGCCCATGTGGGACCTGGGGAATTGAACCGGAGGCCCTAGGCACTGGAGGCAAATGCCCCAACCGCTGAGCCATCTCTCCAGCCCTGTGAGGAGTTTTACTTTATAATCTTTATCATTACTTGTCCAACAATACCCAACGTTAACCTAAGTTTGTATAGCAGACAACATGATGTTTTAGCACAAAGCTCTTTTTTTCTACTCTATACATATACTAAATATGGTGTATACTGTTGGTTTACATAAGGTTGCAATTGAACTGGACATTCTGTACTTTTATTTGCTAAGTGTGGCTATGCAGCTCCTTCCCCCAAGGGACACCTGACAAGGTTTGATATTGTTCTCAGTTGTTACAAGTGAAGGCAATTGGCGTCTGGAGAGTGAAGACGGGGGATATACGTCACATCCCCTGGAACACAGGACAGCCTTAAAATTAAATTAATTAGCCCAAATGTCAATAGTTTGAAGGTTAAAAACGGAAATGTACGTCACCTGATTGCCTTTCACCTGGGATGGAGTGCTCACTACATGCTTTCAGTCTGTCTTGAAGGGGAGACAGAGAAGTCCCTCTGCATTTAACCCCCCCCCCCCCCCGCAAGGCTGTCCATGAAGCATGGCCCTCAGCCCTGCCTGGAGTGAGGAAGTTCATAATCTTTCAGAAATCCACCAGCTTCCAGAACAGTGGATGCTGATCACACCTCCTCAGCCTGTAGTGAGACATCCTCCAAGCCCTGGTAACCCATAGCAACAATTATCCCATTCTTTAATCAATTCCTTTCTCTTATTCATTCCATTCTCCCCTCTCACTTCTGCTTTCCAACAGAACTTTCCAAATGATTTGCCTCCGTTCGAAATGTTTTCTCAGGCTCACTGTTTGGAAGATTCCTGTCACCAAGAAGTGGCCAGAGCCACCTTACCCTGAAGTGCTGGGTCGTGAGGGCTTTGTTGTAGAGGGGAGTCGGGTAGTGAGCGGCTTTCAGATCCTTCATTGCTGCAGCTAATCTGCCCTTGTCTTTGAAACTAGCGACCACATTTCCGACAGCTTTCAGAATGGTCACTGCCTGCTCTGTGAACCGGCAGCTCTCCTGCGGAGACAAGACATTCACCTTGAGACGTCCTTTTGTTTATTTAAGTGTGATTAAGTTTATGAAGTTCAAGTTCTCACTCAGTTTCTGCCAGATGGTTGACTCAGCGGTTATTTGTGGAGAACTTACTTGATGGTGGCATTTGATTGCATGCTGTCACCTGGGAGACACAAAACAAGGGATGCAGTACCTACCTGGCAGGAACACCTACTTCATGGTGGGGACAGGTGAAAAGCAACGCCACAGTGTTAATACCCACACTTAGCCCTTGAGGGTGCCGAGGACAGAGGAACAGAGAAGGTTTCCAGGAAAGGGCTGCTGAGACTGAGTTGCTCATTCTCTCCTGCCGTTCCCTCCAAGAAACAGCAGAGGGAGACAGGGACCGATGTTTAGAAATCAGAAAAGCTTCAGAGACGTGTGTGTGTGTGTGTGTGTGTGTGTGTGTGTGTGTGTGTGTGTGTGTGTGTGTGTGTGTGTGTGTGTGTGCAGGTGCACGTGGACATGTGTGGGTGCATATGTCAAAGCCAGAGGTTAATGTCTTTGTCAATCACTTTCCACTTTATTTACTCTCACTTGAAATTAGGGCTCACCAATTCAGCTGGTTTAGTGAATCATCTTTTCCAGGGGACCCCTGTCTCCCCACCTCCTGAGTGCTCAGATTACAGACAGGCCGCCATACCCACCAGGCATGTATGTGAGTACTGGAAACCCAAACTCCAGTCTTATGCATGCAAGCCAAGCACTTTTAACCACTGAAACATCTCTCCAGCTCTTCATCTGAGACATTTGAAGACATTCTTGGTGTGCGATGAAGGTGGGGGTGAAGATGCCTAGAGTAGCAAGAAGGAAGTCAGTGCCTCCCTAGGTGGGATCATTGCTCCTTGCTTGTCCACAGAGATTAGCCCAGCAAGTGTGCCTGGGCAGCACAGATGTTCTACTGGGCAAGAAGCCAAAAGAAAAGGAGCACATGACATACCATTGATGCTTAAGCCTCTCCGTTACCTCTGCAAAACCCAGGCTTAAGGAAAGTCCCCACTGCAACAGCGATTCTCTGTAACATGAAGTCTGCCCAGAGGACTTCTTTGGCTAGGCGGCAGCATTGGGAATGATCTCTTATGTCTCTGGGAATCTTGGTGGTCTTGCTATTTATGGTTTGCATCTTCATTCGAATCAAAGAATAAAGGGGACTGACCATGACTCCCAATGACCTTTACAAGACAGAAGAGTGACAACTGCAGTGAAATATGAAGTTACACATGGAGAGAAATGATCACCTCGCAGTTGGAGCTCCTCCAGGAAAACAAGCTGAATCATGAATATCATATAAGCAGAATTGTTTAAAAAAAAAACGGAGGAGGATATCCAGCTGACTGGGGATAGGGAGCAGGGGCAATGAGGAATTGGGAATAACAACTCATTATTGGCCCACTAAATAATGTAACTCATTATGGACAAAAAAAGAAAATGAATAAATAAAAAAATGATAAAAAAAAACAATCAAATAAGCAGGACTGAGCTGGGTGTGGTGGGGCATGTGGTGGTTCATAACCCCAGCTACTTGGGATGCTCATGAGTTCCATGCCAGCCTGGGCGATAGCTATGTCACAATGTATAGGAAGATTCTGTCTCAAACGACCAGGATAAACAGGCAAGGAAGCAAGGAGCTGCACCTGTTGAGCAGAATGGGAAGAAAATCATACAGCAAACAGGAGTGCCCTACCTAGACAATCAGAAGGCATGAGTGGGACAGGCCTGGGCCATCATGACCTGGTGGACAGAAGCTGGTCTTAAAACTGCAAGATGGATGCTTTAGAGAACCCCATGAAGTGCCACTTGGAGTTACTGTTTTGTTTCATCTTGGGTTTTAGAGTATTTGGAGAGGCAGAACTGGGAATTATGCAGCAGGAAAGGCCATGTTCTCATCTTGCAATGCCCACGGGGCAGACAGCATATCTAAAACAAAGAGGACCTCAGAGGAGGTGCTGCCTCCACATTACTCTGTCAGAGCAGAAAGAGAAGAGACAGGGAGA
>PVHP010010035.1:0-48781 GCA_004024765.1 Zapus hudsonius | reverse complement strand
ATCTGGGGAAATTGGTCCAGGGAGAGAGAGAGAGAGAGAGAGAGAGAGAGAGAGAGAGAGAGAGAGAGAGAGAGAGAGAGAGAGAGAGAGAGAGGCCAGGATATGGGATTTAATAAAGGAGATGTTTGAATTTTAAAGGCTGCCAAGACAGTGAGTGTGGCTACAGAGGGTAGGTTAGAAACAATGTAGTTTCAGATAATAACAGAGAGTTTCGGGGTCCCGGAGAAGGCAAGACCTTAGAGAGCAGCAAAGAGGTTATACTGGGGGATTGAAATGGAGAACTGATTTCAGCTTGAATACTGGTTGTTCAAGGTTATTGATGGTGAGGGTGAGCTACAGCACAAGCCGGAGTAAGGCTCCACATGCCACCAAAGGAGTCCAAACAAGACCATGCTGGCAGGCTGGGAGCCATCATACTGGGACGAGTCTGGCATCCTTTTAGAAGTAAAGCTAACAAGACTTGCTTAAGCATTGATTGGGCATAAGACAAGTAGAAATAACTCATTGAACCATGGGCTCTACTAATCTGAAGGCAAATAGCATAGGAATCAGGTTATAAAGTATCAAATTTTTGTTTTGAGGTGAATTTGGGAACTGAAAGTTAAGTGAGCAGTCAAATAAGCAATGAGAACATGATGTTAAATATTAAGGAATTAGTTCTGTATACAGATGGGATTAGTTCCCTCAAACTGCAGTAATGAAGTTCCCCTGGCTTGAAATAAGAAAATACACTATATAGATCTGGAAACTAGAGTTTAAGTTCAAGGTGTCAGCAGGTCTATGCTCAGGCATCTAAAAGAGAATTTGTTTCATGCTTTTATTTTTAGATTCCTTGATATTCCTTGCCTGGTAGGCATATTACTTCAATTCCTGACTCTCTTGTCTCCCTATGTGTGTCTGAAGTTTTTTTTCCATTTTTTTTAGACAGAGATCAGATGTTGTATTAGGGTTCACCCTCATGACTTCATCATAACTTGGTTACATTAACAAAGACCCTGTTTCCAAATAAGGTTATAGGCACTGGTCCCGGATACTCAGGGTTAGAATTTCAACATCCTTAGAGGAAGGTGATTCAACTCATGACAGATGTTTTTAAAATCCACTAAACATTATGAGGTCACCTGAAAGAAGGTGAGATGGACAGGAGGTATAAAGATGTGGCCCTGGGGTGCTTCAACATTTTGAAAATAAACAGAGGAGGAAGTTGAAGAAGGAGGTAGGGAAAAAAAGGAGACTTGGCTTCTCAAAGGATAAGCAGATATTTCTTAAAAAGTTGTCCTTTAGGGATTTGATTTTTTTTCTTAATAAAAACTGCTAGATGATGGGATTCAGTGTTGTGGAACATTGTTTCATAGCGGAGGAGAGTCAATGGCAAGATCCACACCCTTGAACTGGTTAAGATGGCTGGCAGAGAGAGGGGTCGAGCTCTGCTGGGGCAGAAGCCTTACATGGCTCATCCGTAGCTGCATCTCTTAGAACAAGAGAGGGGGCTGACTTTCCAGGTTCAGACTGGAGTTTGGGATGTGATGATGAAATCGCAGCTCTCTGCCAAATCCTGACATTGGAGGAATGTCATTCATTGAATGTGAGGTAGAAGAGGTGTAGGTGGTGCTGGAGAGAGAGGTCTGAGAAAGGTGTGAATGTGGGGAAGAAACATATCATGGCAGTGCAGGAGGATTGGTTTCTCAGATTGCTTCCAGTTTGAGTTCCATGATTCTTGCCTGAGGATGGATGGATTGATAAATAGGTGATGATAGATAGATAGATAGATAGATAGATAGATAGATAGATAGATAGATGATCGATAGATATAGATAGACAGATGATAGAGATAAATAGATAAATAGATGATAGATGATAGATAGATAGATAGGTAGATAGATGATATAGATGGATGATAGACAGATGGATAGATAGAGTGAGTAAACCAGGATGTGTGTTTGCCCCCTCCACTCACACTTTGAAATTTTAGTCTCTAAAGTGATGGTATTAGGGATGAATTAGTGTCTTTGTTAAATAAGCCACAGACATCTCATTCTCTTCTTTCTTCAAGTGAGGATGTCATCTATGAGGACAGGACTTGAACCAAACACCTCATCTGCTGGCACTTTGATCTTGGACTTCTTAAGCCTCTAGAACCGTGAGCCAAGAATGTCATTTGTCCACAAGTTATTCAGTTTAGGATGATGTTAGTTTCTCTCTGTGTGTGTGCATGTGTACATAGTATAATTGGTTAAAATATACTAGGATTGAAATAATAAAATCCAAACTGTCTGGTTATACTTTTTTTATGTGTCCATTTTGTTATGATTCGGAGAATTTAGGTTTTCTTATAGTGAAGTCTCCCATGTCTTTGTAACCTTCTCATTACTTTCTGCTTCATCTGCAATTGTACTTGTCATTCTCTTCCTCAGATCAACCTGTCACCATTTCTAACCCTTCTGAATTCATAATCATGACCATGATCTTGTCTTCTATGGTCGTCAAGACCTCGTCTCTGTCCATCTCTGTACCTGGGTGTTACGGCACTGACACCTGCATGACATTGGGTTGTGCACTTGGAAAAAATGCAAAAGACAGCAGCAAACCCAGGTGAGTGGTCAATAATTTACTGGTCATTTTCTCTATAATTGTATTCCAATGCCATTTTTTGGCTGAGCTCATTAGAAGTTGTAAAAATAAATATGAATAAATAAATACAACAGTTGGTGGAAGAAAGTGTATGAGTCAAGGTTGTTAAGTATCTGGAGCAGAAGAGAGGAGAGAATGGCCCTTGGAGAGGCTTTGAGTCAAAAGAACAGGCCTCCCTCCCAGGTCTCCCTCCCAACACACTGGATATCTCAGTCAGAAAATGGCAAGTTAGGGATGTGAAAGGCTCTTCTCACTGAGGGCCCAAGGTTTTCTGTGTCACAATCCACTTTATTTGTCTCTCATGAGGTCTGTCACTCCTGTTGGGGAAGAAGAAGTCTGACCTTAGGATGGACTGCCATGTGTGTCTGCCGGTGGGCCACCGTGGATGCCCAGAGCACAGAGCATGCTGTCAAGCACCTGTCATCCCACTTGGCTGTGGGAAGCCTGGCTGATGCATCTTTCTATTACAGGGATTCTTGAAACCACAAAAATTTATTGAAATCCAACTTGTTTCCAGGCATTGTTCAAGATCTGGGAAGTCTTTCTTTAGATGGTCCTTCTTTCAAACACAAAGCAGCAAAACCCAAACAAACAAAACGTTAACAGCTTCTTAGTTTACAGTTCCCGGACACCTGGGTTCCTCACGCATGGATTCTGACAGACTGACACGTTGGCCTCAAAATCATATTTGTTCAAAGTCTACCCATAGGCTGTTGTTTATAGAATTATTATCATTATGATGTTATTATTGATAATTTAATATTGTTAGGGTGAATTAGAAACTAAGACATTACACCTCGCCGGATGTGATGGCACATGCCTTTAATCCCAGCACTCACTTGGGAGGGAGAGGTAGGATGATCACCATGAGTTCAAGGCCACCCTGAGTCTACAGAGTGAATTCAGGTTAGTCTGGGCTAGAGTGAGACTCTACCTTGAAAAACAAACAAACAAAAACGACAATACACCTCTACAATGTTAGCAAAACTATCTTGAGTTTAGTGTCTATTTTTTGTATCTTCTCTCTCCTCCTACTTTTTTGTCTCTCTCCCTTCTTTTCTTTCTCTGTCTCGCTGTGTGAGAGAAAGAGAGAGAGGGAGAGAGATTTGAGTCACTGCACTGGTTTTTGCCACACTCCCAGGATGGCACACATCTCCTGTCCTTACCTTTTGCAGAGCTAGTAACATGGTCTACTGTCACGTACAATTTTCGTTCTTTTGTAAAGTAATTGAAATGGATTCATGACTCAACCCTTATTGAAACACCACATTGTGAGGTTGACAGATTTGGAAAATACTGGAACTCCTACCCTAACCAAAGCTGTCTTTCTGGTCTCTTATTCTATTATATTTCCCATCAATTCTTGTCCGTGCTTGGAGACACTTTTCCCTACTTAATTGAGTTGCATGACTAGAGGTAATGAGTAGTCTAAGTGAATTGCAGATTGGAAATGAAAAAAAAAAGTGTGCCTGTCTTCAGAATAAATTAGTCAAAATGTTACGAGAGTCTTACATCAGAATCTGTATCTAAAATATCAGAAGAAAGCAGAGTTTTAACACATAAAATGACCTTGAACTCTCTGAATTATAATTGATCACCACATATAAACACACATATACATATACATACACACATATATACACACATATATGTACATATACATCTATATGTCTCATTTATGTGGCTCCAATTAAGCACATACCTAATGATAAAAGCAATGTCTTTTTTTTAATTTTTCCTGGGCTATTTGTATTACTTGTCCTAACCTAATCATTTCTGTTAACTTTTATGCCAGGGCTCATTTTTCATAAAGAAGTTGATATTCTGACACATAAAGAATTGATTGTGGTTTTAAGGTAGAGTGAACTCTGGGAGTGGATTTGGAAGTTATAAAACTGCAAGGTTCAGGTCATAGAGAGCACTTAACCTGGCCCTATTCATGTCAGCATTCCAGCCAGGTGCTATTTTTCTGGCAAACTCTGTGGACATCCAGTCTTTTAACAGACCCATGCATAATGATGTTCTCAATTTGGGTATCATTTTAGTCCTCACCGTACAGAATTATATACTTATTTATGTAGCTGTCTGAGGAATTATTGTTTTGCACTGTGTGTTCTTCGTGTCACTACTCTTTCTCATGGCACTCCCTTCTTCCTTGCCCACCCATCCATCCTCACCAAGGATGAAACCTGTCCACCAAGGTACTGGCTCACTTCGTTGTGGGTGCTTCCTTGACTTTGCCTAGCCACCCAGCACTCATCCACACGTATACCAATGTGATCAAAGCAGCCATCTATTTGGATTTTGTTCAAAGCAACCACTTTGAAATCTGCTTTTCTTCACACCACACCCTGAACTGGCCTTGAGTTTCAAGTTCAAGGTCTATGTGATTGTTAAGTTTACACCAGAAATAAATAAGCCCTTTCTCTAGTTCCCTTGAGAAATCTCAAGCGTAGCTCTATATCTGAGCTGCCAGAGGTGCTGTCTCTAAGCTCACACCCAGAACTATTGATTCTGCCTTTACCATCACCACAAAGCCCTCTTTACAACCCCCAAGGTGTCCTGATGCAGGAGTGAAGTAGTTTGTTGGGGGAATGTTGCTTTGAACAGGCAAGGATTAAGAAACCTTGTCATTAGCACATAAACTGTGTTCCTTTCTGTCATCTCAGTGTAGGAGTCCGTGAACACATTTAGTCTTCTGAATACATTGCAGATCATCTCTCTGACTGCATGTGGTTTCTGCCTCTATTCCAAAGAATCCGATCTGCTTGTTTGTTTGGTATTAACTATATTTTGATAGATCAAATTCTGTCATTCAAACTCCACCTATTACACTGTGTACCACATCTGCAGAATTTTTCTTCAGATTATGGCTGTGATCACTGCTCCTGTTCCTCCCTGTGATAGGTTCTGTGCAAGAATCTGCACTGAGCTCCTTGCTTGGGAAACTATGAAAACTCAGGTTCCAGCAGGAAAGGTGGATCAGGAGATAAAGTGTTTCCCCTGTGCTCATGAGGACCTGAGCCTGGATCCCGCGATCACACTTACTGGCTGGAAGAGTGGTGGGCGTCTCTCATCTCAGTACACCTGTGGAGATAGATGCAAAGACAGCAATTTCCCGAAGCTCTTGGAGCAGTTAGTCTGACAACTGGAGCAATGAGAGACCTTGCCTCAGATGAGGTAGAAGGTGAGAACACATACCCAAAATTGTCCTCTGCCCTCCACATATGTGTCCTGGCATGTATGAGGTTGTACTCACATACATGAACATGCATTCATACATACATACACTCACACACATACATTCATACATACATACACACATGCATACACACATGTATACATGCAGACATTCATACATACATGGATCATACATGCAAACATCATACTTGCATACATACATACATACATACATGCATGCAAGCATCAGACACACATTGAAAGAAGAAACTTTGGGTTTAGCTGTAGTTTAACTTTGCACTGTCTATGAAGCACCTAAATAAACAGAAAATAAAGGAGTTTTAACAGCAGAGTGGTTCTACTCAAAGGATGTTTAAAAGACATTGTCATTGTTCAAAAACAAATGGCTCCTAATAACCAGGTGTTTTTATTTGGTTATGAATAAAACTTCTATCTGAAAGCACTGCAAAGGTCATCTCTCGTTCCTTGTGCATGTGAAAAAAAATACAAATGTTTGTTTAAAATGTTTCAATGGGGACTTGGGATTAGCTCAGTAGTGGAGTGCTTGTTTGGAGTGTGGAAGGTCCTTAGTTTGACTCCCAGCAATGCAAAAGAAGCTTTTATCTAATTTAAGAATTTATAGTTTCACATATTGTTTTTGTCCTCCTACCTGTTAAGCTGGCTGAGATGTCTACAGTTCTCAGAAGTGAATGAAAGTTTAGGCTGTAAGAACTGCCTCCACCTTCTCTTAGGAACTCTCAGCAGAGCAATGATTTTTCTTTCAGTTGAGACCAGGGCTAAAGTCTCTCTCAGAATTCACAGCACACCTTCCAGAAGCACCCTGAGGAATAGAGAGAGGCTGACCAACTTTTTTTTGCAAAAGGCCAGACAATAACTGTCTAGACTTTGGGGGCTGCACAAGTCTCTGTCACGAGCTCTTTGCTTTCTTTCCCCCTCACACTTCAGAACTCTGTCATTGTGACACTTTAAACATGCAAAATCCTACTTCGGAGGTTGAAGCAGGAAGATCCCAAGTTCAGGCCTCCCTGAGCTCTAAAGTGAGTTCCAAGTCAATTAGGCCTCAAAACGCAAATAAAAACAGGCCTGCAAATGTAGCAAGCTTGTCTAGAATGCTCAAAGGCTCTGGGTCCAAGCTCCAGTCCCAAAAAAAAGCAATATCCATTGTGAGCCCATGAGATCACATGGAACAGACCCTTGGCTGGCTTTGTTCTCTGCACACTAGTGCAGTGCCCCTCGCCTAAGGTGTCACTGGTTCTCAAAGAACCATGTGTGATCATGTCTGTTGCCAGTGTAGATATGATTACGCTTGGAGGGGATTTAAATGGTGATCACTAAAAGGCTGGAAAAGTTTTCTGTTTAGTTTGTGAAAGATTCTTTTTACTTTTTGGTGTTCAGATTTGATCATTTTAGTGACATGAACCTTAACACTTGAAATCCTTGTGTCAACGAGGGGTAGAAATGTATCCATATAGCAGCGAGTTCGAGTGACATCGGCCAACTTCCACATCATCAAGAACTGCATAGAAACAGGTCTCCAATAGTAAAACCCAATAAAAACAGTCTCCGTATTTGTGTTCATTTCCACCATAGGTTTCTCTACATATGTTCTCCTATCATATTAATACTTTGACTACATTGTGCAAAATTCAAACAATTTTGTATTCTTTATTTCATGTCCATTTTCACTTAATTTTTATAAAATCTATCTTTATTATCCATATTTACACTGAATGAGCAAATGATGTGTTGGTGTCCCCAGTTCCCCTATTTCCCTCTTCCCTGTCCCAAATCAGCTGGGTATCCTCCTCTGTGGGCAGTCTGGATCAGTCCATGGGGTAGGGGGTTGTGGATAGCCTAGGACTCAACCCGGTTCCACCTTTACTGAGGGGGGCCATGTCTCTAGATATTCTCCCCACCATGGCTCTCACAATCTTTCCGCCCCCTCTTCCACTCAGTTCCCTGAGTCATGGTAGGTGAATATTAAGGCTGCTTTATTGTGAGGTCTTAGGGGGTCTCTGAACTTCTGCTTTAGGTTGTGTTGAAAATCATTGGTGTTTTTGTCTCGCTGGCTTATCCTGAGTTGACTGGCTGTGGTTATTCACTTAATGTATTTTAAACAGTTTTCTGGTGTAAACACAAAATTACTGGTTCTTTGGGACAATATTAAGTTACATTCTATCTTAACAAAATACCAAACTATTGATTTGTTTTCTATCAGATTGTTTCTACTATAAAGAAAAAAGTATTTGACATTGCATTATTTAATAATTGCATTATTATTTGACATTACCTTATTTTGAAATAGATTTTTCGAAGCTGGGAATTTTATTCTCTTGAATGAAGGTCAAATATTTCACAGGTATGTAAAGCTGGAGAGAATAGTGGAGAAATAAGTGTATTAAGCAGGTATGGTTGCACACGTCTTTAATCCCAGCTCTCAAGAGACAGAGGTAGGAGGATCACTGTGAGTTCAAGGCCAGCATGGAACTACAGAGTGAGCTCCAGGTCAGCCTGGACCTGTAAATAGGAGATGGGTTTTCCTTTGTTTGCATGTGTGTGTAGAGTAGTGTGTGGTGTGTTATGTGCCCAGGTGTGTGCAGATGTGTGCATTCTCACGTGCATGCACAGGGAAGCACAGGAGAACACCAGACATCCTTCTTTCATTGATCACATGTGTTTCTTTGAGATATGGTCTCTCTCTCTCAACTTTGAGCTGCTTGTCTGTCAGCAAACCCCAGCCATCCCTGGTCTCCACCCCAATCCCTCCACTGCAGTTACATGTAAAAGCTTGGTCACGTTCAATTTTTACATGGTTTCTGGAGAGGCAAACTGCAATCTCTAGCCCCAGAGGGCCTCATGCTTAAGCAGCAAGGGCTCTGAAATGCTGAGCTGGGCCAGCTGCTCCTTCACAGAAGCAAACAGCTTCTAAAGTTTGCTGAAGTGGGGATATGCTGTGCTCATCACAGCACATTTTCATCTACGTTCTTTTCTTCATACTGTTTAACCCCCACTATTTCACCTTGAACCCAGGCCTGTACTAGGTGTAAGATGGGCTAAGACACCGGAATTGAGATATTAAGAGATGCTTTTTGTTTTTAAAAAATATTTTTATTTATTTTTAAGCTGAGAAAAGATGGAGAAAAAGAGGAAGAAGAAAGAAAGAAGAAAGAAGGAAATAAAAAAGGAAGGAAAAAGAAAGAAAGAAAGAATGGAAGGAAGGAAGGAAAGAAGAAAAAGAAAGAAAGAAAGAAAGAAAGAAAGAAAGAAAGAAAGGAAGGAAGAAGAGAAATAGTATGGGCATACCAGGGGCTGCAGCCACTGAAAATGAACTCCAGGCACATGTGCCACTTTGTGCAACTGACTTTAAGTGGGTACCGGGGATTTGAACATGGGTTTGTAAGCAAGTACCTTAACCACTGAGCTGTCTCCCCAGTCCAAGGGGTGCTTTTTAAACTTTTTCCCTGTTAAGGTGCTGAGGTTCAAACCCAGGGCTTTATGTATGCTAGACAAGTGCCCACATTTAATATTAGGCTAAAGTCAAATAATATGATAGGAAATACAAAATTCAACTGAGTGGAAAAGACATACTGTCAGATTTTATTATCCACAACAGCGTAAGCTCTCCAGATATAGAAACTTCCATTATTTAACATATCCTGGTCTTCCATCCCATACAGCATTCCAGAAATCCCATTAAGGAGGGCCCTCAGTGGATTGGGGGCAGGGAGGAGGGAAATGGGGGTACCAACACAAGACTTGTTCGTAAAGAATTTCTATTTATTAACAATAAATAAAAAATAAAATATATTGGCATCCCCAATTAGATACACTGAATGAGCTAATAATATGTATCTAATTATGGATAATAAAGATATAACTAAGAAAAGAAAAGAAAGAAGGCAGAAGCCACTGATATACAATGTAGACAGTTGTCACAAGAATGCTGAACACACTGCTATATGGAAGAGACCAACAAGTCAAGAAATGCTCATCTGTACAATAGTGGCACTAAACCGAGGAGGGTGATCAATGGCTTAGATCTTAGCAGGTAAGAGATCCACTTAGTGACAGGAACCCTTAACTGGAACTAGGATCCATGGCATAATCCTATGGGGACCAAGATCTCGGGCTCCTAGGGGAAATTCCCACTAGCAGAGAGCTACAGAGAGGCTACACCCATTAGGAGCTAGCCAAAATAGCAATGTTGTCTCATTTAACCTATATTGATCTCACTCTCTGATGGAGATTCTTTTGTATCTTTCAGAAGGCAATGAGAGAGATCGGGACAACTCAATTCCACCAACAAGTCATTGGATGAAGGCTGACATCCTGGCAGGAGACAAAACATACCTAGCCTTCATGCAGGGCCCAAATGAAACCTACGAGAAAGTGACAAGACATATAGGCGACAATCACCACAGCAAGTCTGATAACCCATGAAAAGTCAATGGAGACAGACACCAACCATACCCAACACAACCCAGGGCAAAGACCCAGAGATACTTAAGATCTCAACAACAAAGCAGACTCAAAACTCACCCACCACGACTCAGGGAACTGAGTGGAAGAGGGGGCAGATAGAATGTAAGAGCCATGGTGGAGGAGAATATCCAGAGACATTGCCCCCCTCAGCAACAACACACAAAGGAAAAAAAAACTCTTGTAGAATTCATAACTTTTACCCCATGGACTGGTCCAGCAATCCCACCGAGGAGGGCCCCCAGTTGGGTGGGTACAAGGAGGAGGGAAATGGGGGTAACATCACAAGATTTAATCATACAATGTATCTAATGATTGACAATCAATATGTAAAAAAGAAAAAAATAAATAAAATATAAAAACTCCGGAAAGTATTAGTTACTGCCACAGCTTACAAAATGATCATCTGGTAAAGTGCTCTCAGAAAGGGAAAGATAATTTTCAGAAAGGTACTTGGGAGATGGAGAGATGGCTCAGTGGTGAAGGTGCTTTATTGCAAAGCCTAACTGCCTCAATACTCTTAATACCCATGTAAGACAGATGCAAAGCGGTACACGCATCTGGAGTTCATTTGCAGGAGCTGGAGGCCCTGGGGATCTCTCTCTCTCTCTCTCTCTCTCTCTCTCTCTCTCTCTCTCTCTCTCCTTTCAATTAAATATGAGACTGAGGTGCTACCTACTGTGCTAACGAGGCACCTTCCTTACAATTAAATAAATAAAACATTTAAAAAATAAAAGTAAAAAAAAACCCTGATCTTAACATTTACAGCAAAGCTTCTTGATGAACAAATGCAAAAGTTTAACTCCTACCCAGCAGTTGTTATGGAAGCTCAAAAGATGAAATAAGTTTAAGTTTCTTAAATATTGTAATAACAGCTTCAAAAGACACAATAGTGACAACATTTGAATTTTGAAATATGTATACTATTCTCTATCTAATTAAGTTATATGTTGCCAGTAAAAAAAAAAAAAGTACATTTTGCATTCAACCTCACAGCTGCTGCTGTTACCTGCACGGTATGGACCCGTCACCATGCTGTTGGAAATGACAGAGGAAGGCAAAAAAGACACCAAAATATGAAAGGGACCGGATGGAAAAAGGGGCTCAATGTAAAGGGTATGGGGGACAAATAATGTAATAAGGGGGGATTATGATTAGAAAACATCATGCATATATATGAGAACCATCAATATAAACTAAAAAAGAAAACCCCTGTGTGACAGAATTAAAAAAAATTGTTTGAGGCATCTCCTGCCTGAAGGATATCCCTGATATACACCTCAAAGAATTATTATATTTACCATTCTATGATAAGAGTGAATCCTTAGTTAATCCTTTTTTTGAGGTAAGGTCTCACTCTAGAGAAGGCTGATCTGCAACTCACTATGTAGTTTCAGACTGGCCTTGAACTCACAACAATCCTCCTACCTCTTCTTCCCCAGTGCTGAGATTAAAGACATGCACCACCAAGCCTGGTGAGATATGCTTAATTAATCCTTTTTAATAATGTCAAAAATAATCAAGAATTTGTGGAATGCTATCTTTTCTCTTATGAAACTCTGCATCATAGAGAATTCTTCCTTCCAAGGTACAGTGATAAGCATGCTTCATAGTCAATAAATAATTTGCCTAAGGCCCCAATGCTAGAAAAGACACACTTGGTATTTGAACCCGAGGCTCTGAGAGCGACTTTCTCTTACCTCTCGAGGAATGGCTGGAAATATGAATTCTTTTCCAGGGGCAAGGCATTCATACCTTTGGCAGAAATCATTTATCTGGCTGAGAATGTGACTATAATTGGCTATAAAAGTTTGGTGCCAGGTGAAAAGAACATTCCAGAGAGAGGTGCAGCAGATTTAAATGAACCTTCTAAACCTTATTGCATTGGGCTGTGTGTGTTTGCTTGGATGAGGGCGTTGGTTGTAGATAGTGTGTGCCCCAACAAGTTAAGGAACCTCCATGCGTCATATTTGCCTCGTTTATAGAAAGATTCATTCCTACCTTCCAGGATATTATGAAGAAGGAAAGTGAAAAAAAAAAAGGTTTTAAGATGCCAAACTTTAGCTACCTCAGAATTTTGCCTCCTGCCAACCCTCAAGCTGAAGAGCAATTTTCATGACTAAATCCACGGAACTCAGCCATGAAAAGAAAACAAAAATAAGTTTAAAAATTTACTCTTAACCCCTGCAATGAACTGAATGAATGATTATGTTCATTTTAGTTTCATATGTTAAAATCCAAAACTCCAAGGTGGTGGTGTTGGAAGATTCTGGAGCCTTCATGAAGGTGTTCAGTGTCCTTTAGAAGCAGCCCAGAGAATCCCTGGCCCCTTCCTCCATGTCCAGTTACACAGAGAAGATGCACCTTATGCATCAGCCAGTGCCTTGATCTTGGACCTTCCAGTGTTCAGAACTGGGAGAAATAAATTTTTGTTGCTTATAAGCCATCCACAGTATGGTAGTTTGTTCTAGAAGCCTCAAACCCACGAAGGGGTCCATTCCCCCATTGCTACTAATTTCTCCTTCTGTTCTCCTTCGAGGCAAATCCCTTCAAGGAAGTGACAAGTTCTGGTGTCCCCTATTCCTTACCTCTAAAGTCTTCTTAAACGGACCCTAGTTGGACTTGCACCCCACAACATCACTGAAAGTGTAACAGTACCTCTAGTTGCTGAATCCAATCTTCCACCATCATCCCATTAAAATGAAATCAATGACACAATTGTTTAATTTCTTATCTGATTAATTAAGACAGAGAAGAGAGAGAGAGAGAGAGAGAGAGAGAATAGGCATGCCAAGGCCTCTAGTCACTGTACATGAATTTCAGATGCATGCACCACTTTGTGCATCAGGCTTTCAAAAGATACTAGGGAATTGAACCTGGGGTGTCAGGCATTGCAAGTAAGTGCCTTTAACCTCTGAGCTCTCTCCCCAACCCTTCCATGATTTTCTCCTATCTATGAGACATTCCTACCCAACTCTAACCAACTCATAACTCTCTTCTGTCTGGTGTGCTTGTCCTTTCTCTTCAGATGTCGAATGTTGGAGTGTCAAGAAAAGTAGATATCTTTGCTCCCTACCAACTCTATCCTACAGTATTCTTATTGAAATTTGTAGACTTGAATGGCAGTCAAGTTATATTCTGACAGCTTAAACCATATGGGTTCTGTCTACACCTTCCCCCAAGCTTCCTCCTCATAGAACCAGCTGCCCATTCTTACATTTTTCCTTGGGATTTTACATCATATCTCGAGTTCAGTGTATCTTCTACTAAAACTCTAACACGTCCATATCCTCAGAAATCTGCTTTTTTTCCCCCATTACAGTTAAGGCCAATTTGGTCCTTCAGTGGCTCAAAGCCAAACTTTGGAACGGTCTTTATCCTCGCCTTTTTCTGTGTCTTATATTCAATTCCTGAAGAAATCCTATCTTCAAAATGCATTCCTTTCTGACAGTTTCTCGCAGCCTCCCCTGTGACTATTCTGGCTTGCACGCTGTCATGGCTTACTTGTGTCATTATTGTACCTTCCCAGGTCCTACCCTACAGTATTTTTTTTTAAATAACAGGAGATGACACACTTTTTTTCTCAACCTCTTGTCACGCTTCTTCATTTCTTGGACAATAAAAGGCAAAGTTTTAAACATCTCACCAGGTCCACTCACATGTAACAGTTGTCCCGTGTCTGTCTCTACTTCCCGCCCTTCTGTCCCTCCAGTCCAGCCGTCCTGTCCTCATTTTCATTGTTGGAGTCTAGATGTGTTCATTCCACCCTAGGAACTGTGCCTTAACCATCCCTTTCCTTGGATTACTGACCCCTATTATCCACTTGGTTTATTTCCTTCCCTCCTTCTATTCTCTGTTCAGATAAAACCTTTTGAATGGAAACTCTTTATTTGAAATAGTTAGGTTCATTCCAAATTATGAGAAATGACATTGGATCCACAAAACTTGAGACATGTGTGAGTTATAATTAACTCAAGTTGTAACTTTTTCCTAATAAACAACTTATTCCCTGTATACTGAGTGTGCATTTTGTAAGGCATCATGGAATCTTCTTGGGTAAATTAAACCAATCTCTTATCATGATGACCAAATAATTCCTTTTCCAGGTAACTCCAACCCAAACTCAAGAAGTTGTACTTTATCAAAACACACTCACCTTATATTCAGTGGTATTGACCAAAATGACTTTCACCAGAATAGTAAAGATGTTTTAGGTGGTGCTTCAAAAGTCACTCTTAAAAAGCAGTATCCTGTGTGAATTGGAGGCATAGGGTAAGGGAAGTGAAGCCTTTTATTCTAAAGAGTGCAATTCCCATCCAGGTTAAATTGATGATTATTAATATTGATTAATGTGATCAACAGGTTGATTGATCAATATTGAATTAATATTGATCAACTCTGCAGGGACATTGAAGATGCTATATGTCCTTTAGTAGCAAATATTCAGTCATGATTTAATTCTACATGTAAAATAACCAGTGCCTCTATCTCATTATATAAATTTGTTCCCATCTTTAACAAATGAGTAATATATGTAAAGTATTATTTTAAAAAATTCTTTAATTATAATTAATTTTCAGTAATTGTTAATTGATATACCTAGCTTATATACTTATATTATCCAAGGTTGCATGCAAAATATCTTGGGTAAAAAAGTCTCACAAGTGAAGAAAGTTTAAAAACTTCTGTTCCTCCATTGGCAATGCGTTCCCCTGCGTGTTTTGACTGTTTTTCATTTCAAACATTTTAATTTGTTTTTATTCAAAATTTCCATTTCTTTACTGAATGTTTTCATACCTACAGCTCAATATCTCATCCCTGCTGCTCACTTTTTCATCTGTGGTTCCAACTTTCTCCTCTAGTTCCTAAATTGATTTCCTTACTTCATTCATCCACCTGTTTGTATTTGATGTGAAACTATTCAATATTTTTGCAAGTCAATTTTGGAATTTTTCATCTACCGCTTTCCTCATCTCAGTATCTTTGTATTTGGTCATTGAGAAGTTACACTCTTTTGAAAAGATTATGTTACTTCACTTTGTTGTGTTTCCTGTGTTTCTGTGTTGTGTTTTGTGCATCTCTTTGGATGAATCTCGCTTCCAGTTTAATTTTGGAGTCTTCTCAGTTGGAGGGCAGAGGACTCAATCCTACTACCACTCAGGACAGAGAAAATAAACTACTGTAATAGCAATAACAATAAGCCAAACAAAACATGGAAAATACTTTTAATCAATGAAAGCCAGTTACTATTCCTCTAATGGCCATGGAAAACAAAATAGCACGATGATGAAGATTAAGATGTGAAATTAGGCTGAATGTGAAGACCTGGTAGGTTTGGAGTTGGCAAGAAGCGTGGGCTCATCTGGTGGGTGGGAATGTCAGTCTGTCTCCTGGCATTTCGTATCCTGTCATTCAGTAAACATAGGCATTTTTTTCAAGCTTCAATTTATGTTTAATTTTTTAATGCATCTGGGATTTGTTCTAATCTCTTGTGTGAGTTAAGACCTAATCTGAATAACAAGTTAATGATAACAGCATTTCCCCCATATTCTTCTCTTTCTCCAATGATTTATAAACCCCAGCAAGATGGATTGCATAAGTCAGGGACATGCATCGAGGGACTACACGCTGTAGTATTCTGGCTACTTTAACTCAGTGATCCAGGGAAAGTTCCTTTATGTTTTGAACTTGAGTTTGGTCACCCATGAATGGTGATGCTAATATCTAATTACCAGAGTCACTGGAAGGGCAATATGGGAGACTAGGAGCCAAGTGTAGAAATTCTGGTACATACTGACAATCACAGATGGTGTTAATAGTCACAGCACCTGCCTTGCTCTAAGGCCTGGCCATCAAAGCTGTTGGTTTTATTGGGCTTATGGACTCGAGGGGAGACTCCATCCTGGCAGAGAAGATGATGGCATGAGCAGATGGGTGGATATCACCTCCGCCACAGCACTGGAAATAGCAGCAGGAAGGTGTGCCAAACACTGGCAAGGGGAAGCTGGTTTATAACCCCATAAGCCCACCCCCAACAACACAACCCTAGTGAGGTTGTAATTCCCTAACTGCCATCAGCTGAGGATAGATCATTGAGAACACATTCATTTGTTTGTGGGGGACACCTGGATCAAACCATGACAGTGGGTCACTAGGCCACAACCCCTGTGGTGCCTTTGCCATTATTCCTGTCACTTATCACTGCCACCTCATTCCTTCCATGTTCTACCCAGTCTCTCCTCAGAGTGTCTGGCTACTTATGAGCCAGCCAAGCTCCTTCCTGCCTCAAGCCTTTGCTGTTTCCTTCCCTCTGCCTGTATGTTTTCCTAGCTCCATGCTTGGCTGTGGAAAGTCTAGGCTCAGGCAGAGACCTTTTCATTGAAGCCTTTCCTAAGCATCAGATTTAACACTGACTCTCCCCAGACCTCCCTGTCATCTTTCTCTTCAATGCTTGTTACCTCCCTATACTTTATTCATTGATCATCCACTACAAAGCCCTCCAAAGGGGAGGAGCCATTCATTCACCTGTGTTATTCATTATAGTGTCTTCAGGGCTTGTCATAATGCCTGACATATGGCATGTGCTCAGTAGATTACTGTCAAACGATGGCGTTATCAAACTTTTTAGATTACTATTGATTCTTTCAGCTGGTTAAGGGTAGAGAAGAAGGTAATAGATAAAAGAGGAAAAGGTGTGACAGAAGAAGCCAACATCTTCTTCAGGAGATTCTTTCACTGAAACCCTTCCCAAGCTATGATGACTAAACTTTATTGCCAATTTGGCTGAATTTAGAATCATCATGGAAAGCTGCCTCTAGATGTGTCTATGAGGCTGTTTCCAGAAAGGTTTTGCTGAGATGGGAAGACCCACCCTGGGGGTTCAGACTGAATGAGAAGGATGAAGCCTGGCCGGCAGCATTCATTTCTCTGTTTCCTGACTGCAGATGTGATGTGACCAGCTGTCTTCCCATCCTGCTGCCAGGATGGACAGTGAGCCACAATGAAGTGTTTTTTCCTTAATCTGCCTTTCTCGGGTATTTTGTCACAACAATGAGATAAGTAACTAATGCAGAAGTTTCTTTAGAAGGCACCAGCCTCTGACTGGACTACCCTTCACCAAAAATCATTCACACCTCCTCTGCATACAACTGCGCACTCATATACTAAGGTTCCCAAAAACTCAGTATGCTCAAAAACTCAGAATGCTTCTTTCTCTCCATTTTATATTTCTCCAAACATATATAATTTTTCTTTCTATTGCCTCTTCTTTAGGTTTAGTGACCTTATTTACTATTTCCTCTTTTTTTTAACTTCCAATTCCAAATGATTCATGTTAACTTTCTTCATCAGATACCCTTTTCCTTGGATGGCCAGGCACACTTTAGCCTTGAAGAAAGATAGATGAGTTTATTCTCCAAAATGCATGTCATTTACTAATTTCTTACAGACAACCTGAAGAGAGTATTTTGCTGTTGCCTTGGCAACCCCTTGACTCACTCACTACCAGCTTAGCTGAAAAGTCTTTCAAGAGCAGAAGTTATAGTATCTTCCATAAGAATGCCCCTTTTGGCCCCCACACACACTGTTGAAAACTTGAAGGAAACACGTTTTTGATGAGGATGAAGCATCTGCTTCTCCACGCACGACGAGACAGGTGTCTTAATACCAGGATGCCTTGCCCAGTATAAGTATGCATGAGTCAAATAACTGGGGCTTGGGGACAAATATTCTATATGATTTTTTTAAAAAATTGGGCACCAGCATAGACCCTGTTTCACTTACCAGAGGGTTCTCAGTGTCATACTGATGAAGGTAAGTCTGTTCTCTCCTCTAGGAACCCTAAAATGACTGATAGAAGTTCCTGTTCATTCCTTGTTTGCGGGGTCACCTCAGTTCTTATAAGTTGTGTACTGGTTCAACATTCAAGCATGATTGTTCCTGGCAGAAGAGGCATTTGTTTCTTAGATCTCATATGCTGTATAACCTCCAAGCTGATTGTCGGGAAAGACACAAATTAATTCCAAGGTTCACTATTGGGTTTTAAGGAGACCGAAGTTTAGTGTTGGTGAAGAACCCCCCAGTCCCATTTGCATATCAATTTTCATAGCCGGGAAGGGCCTTTGAGGAGGAGGTACATAAGAAATCTTGGAGTGACAGGTGGGGACATGCTTGACATGAAGACCCTGTACTTGTCTCTTGGACTAGGGTAGAGCGCCATCCAATGAAAACCTAAAGACACAAAGAGGAAGTAATGGGCATTAAGAGATTGAGAGTTAGATGCAGACCAGCTCTGAAGCTTTGGGGATGATGAATAGCTCATAATTTGGGGGACAGGAATGTTCTTGCCAGATACAAGTTTGGCACAAATACCACAGTTGGGTGCCTAATGATCAGGGAAATTGAACAAGGTGCCATCAGGTACAGATAGCAGTGAGCATCACATGGGGTCCTGTGGACAAGGAGGGAGAGAGGGAAGACCCAGTCACATGTGTGAGACCCACCAGAAGCATTCCATGAATAACTGCAGTAGATTTGGGGTAGCAGGGCAAGGTTCTTGCTGTGTAAGTGGGTGCAGTGAGCTGGTCAATTTCATCTCATTACTCAGCCTTAGCTTATTTGTCCCCACATGTTGGAGATGCTGCTACTGAGCTGATTTTTGAAATGTTGCCAAAATGTATGAAGAAAACAGTGGCAAGGCAGATATTTTTGGGAAATAGTTAGAGAAAGAGAACATTGGATCGAGAGAGGAGAGGCTTGGAAACCGGGCTAGTCTGGAAAAATTGAAGTGAATGATATGAATATCATTTTCTATCTGTCTTCTCTTTGGTTATTAAAATAACTTAAGAGGGTTATGAATCTCTAGGTGAAAGGGAATGGGAATAGAAAGATTCTCGGAGAATGGTGAAAATATTCTCATAGAGGTTAGGTAACATCAGTGAAGTGGCCTATTGCTCCTTTGAGAAGCATTGCACTTACTGGCACGAGCAATTTCTAAGTGTTCATTCACATGGTTGCTTATGGCCACTCTGGCAGGCCAAGGAAGATGGAGTTGTGGATTGCAGAGTGAGCAAGGCAGGTGGTAGGGACTCCCTCACCACACGAGAATCCTCATTATCCACGCTGTACAGAAGAGCCAGCGTCTTCTAATCAAGGGATCACTGAGTGCAGGAAGATCTCACCTGCTTAAATAAGGCCTGCAGCCTCCACCTTGTCTTCTTTCTAACTCAATCAAACATAGGTTAGGACAATGACCTACAACCTGCTAACCTTCTCCTATTCACTTCCATCTCCTGAGGCTTGAGAACATGCTATGCTTTGTGTTGAAAGGTTACCTGGTTTTGGAAAACATATGTCAGGCTTTGTTTTCCACTATTACCAAAAACAAAAAAATGAAAAAAAACAGGGTTTTTAGGGATATTTTACTATTGTGCTTTTTGGAGGAAAAGTCAGTTGTTAAATTAGTATATTCCTTCCTCTTTGGTAAATGATTTGATATAAAATAACAGCTCTCATCCATAGATAAGACCTCAGAAGAAATATTTTATATTTGTTATAGTATTTTAATCTATATTCTAGTTGAGTGATGTGAAATTATTTGATGTGTTGCAATCATCAAAAACAATGAAGAATACTGCCAACAGGAAGAGGCTCGTACATACATGACCTTCTAGAAGCTGTTGGCTGTTGTTACTTCACTGAGACCTGTACGTCATTGAAGCCATCAACATTTAGACATGGATGACAGAAGAGGGCAGAAAGAAAGAGACAGCAAGGTAGAAGCACTAGTGAGAAAGAACGAGGGTTCAGTAGGCTGGATTTGGGGTACAGGGAACAAAGAACATAATGGTAGGGGATTATGACCAAATGTTAGCATATTCCTGTATAAAAAAACATCACAGTTAAAAAAAGCAAAGAAGGTTCTAAAGTTTGACCCTACTTGTCAACCGTCAAATGATCATGCCAGAAGTGCTGATGGATGACATGGGACTCGTGGGTCAGAGGTGAGAAGTTTTGGAATTTGTAGCCATAACCATTGGCTGCATATTGGCATCTTCTTATGCTGGTTCTAAACGTCCCAATTCCTACTGTGATGCAAAGAGAACCAGAACCAACAACGGTCTTTGTGACAGGAAAGGAACCTGAACTTAGAAAATATTGATTTGGAATAAAGAGATGCCAGTATAAATGAATAATCAAAATGAAGATGACTTGTATTCCTCTGTTGGAAAGGAAGTTTTTTGAGCTGAACACTGGGCAATTGTGACATTGGACAAGAGTGACCTAAAGTCCTGATGATGGTCAAGGCTATGCAGGTAATCTGGAGCCAAAGAGAAGGTAATGGTTCAATGCAGATATTTCTAGCAATCAACAATGGTAACTGATGTGCTGGGGTGTGTGTGTGTGTGTGTGTGTGTGTGTGTGTGTGTGTGTGTGTGTGTGTGTATTCCAGAAATACTTGATTGCTGAGATGCAGGCTCTCATTTTCTATTGGTCTTTTCTTACTTATTATTTCATATCCCAAGCCAAGAAATAAAATAATCCAATGAACTCCAGATAGACAGAATTTATTGAGATACCAGAAACTTCCTTGGCTGTGCTTTCATCCTCTAGAATTTGATAAAACTTTAAATCCTACACTCTTGTTGTTCCATTGCATTTAATCTCCCTCATTTCTTCAATTTCTTTATTGAGATAAATATGCATCCCTTTGGACTTTGGCCTTTCATATGTTTAGATAATGTCTTTATAATCCACCATGACATTATTATTGGCCTATGTAAATATGCTTCTACATGATACCTTGAATGTGGTAGAAAGCTACCCCTTTCTATTTTTCTATTAAGCTGTTACAAGCAAACAAAGGAATGTGAAACAAAACAAAATTACATGCTTGCATCAAATTACATGAAGGCTGGTGAATGGGATTCCCCCAGTTGCAAAGAGGTTGTTGTTACTGGAGCCAAAGGAGACATCTCTTCACAGTGCACCCCGGTGACCCCAGGCAGCTTGTGTGATCTGCCCATGCCTCAGTTTCCATACTGTAAAGTGGAAGCAAGAATTATTTCTACCATTGCTATACAGACTAAGAACATAGGTATATCATGTTTTAGCACAGTCCATAGCAAACACTTTATAAGTGTTCACTATTACTACTTGAAAAAGAATTTCCCTTTTTATTATCTCAGATTGGAGTAAAATTAGGCTTTGGCAAGCACACAGATTTTTTTTTAAAGAAATTGTTTTTGGGTTGGAGAGATTGCTTGGTGGTTAGGGCACTTGCCTCTAGTGCCTAAGGCCCCAGGTTCGATTCCCCAGTACCCACATATGCCAGACCCACAAGGTGGTGGCCCTGATGTGCTCTCTCTCTCTCTCTCTCTCTCTCTCTCTCTCTCTCTGTATGTCTACTGCTTGAAAATGAATAAATAAAATATTTTTTAAAAATTTTAATAAAAGAAATTGTTTTTATTTTTACTTTTTTAATATCTTTGTTATGAGTAAGTATATACATTGTATGAGTAACTCTTGTGAAGGTGTCTTCATTTCCCTCCTCTCTGTCCCCTACCCACTGGGGTCCTTCCTCGGTGTACATGCTGGATCTGTCCATAGTTTAGGGGGTTATGAACTGCACCAGAGGTAGCCAGTTTTTCTTTCTTTCTTTCTTTCTTTCTTTCTTTCTTTCTTTCTTTCTTTCTTTCTTTCTTTCTTTCTTTCTTTCTTTCTTCTTTCTTTCTTTCTTTGTTTCTTTCTTTCTTTCTTTGTTTCTTTCTTTCTTTGTTTCTTTCTTTGTTTCTTCCTTCCTTCCTTCCTTCCTTCCTTCCTTTCTTTCTTTCTTTTCTTCCCCCTTTGGCACACGGATATTGACATCAGCAGCACAAGGTCTGTGAGCACAGCATGAGGTACATGGTATGTATTCATCATGATGTGTTAAATGAGTGACTAGAGAAGCAGTCTCAGTTTGAGCCAGTGCCTGTGGGGACCTGCTGGACTCCTGTTTTTTGGCAATATTGTCTGCCTCCCTGCTTCAGACATTGTGGTGGCACCTTGACCAAAGCAGGCGTGCACCTACCTCTCTCTTAGCATCTTTTAGCCAGCACGATGGCCTGCTAGACAACGAGAGATCTATGCCTGAGCTATAAGGGACAATGAAGGTAAAGGGAAAACCCACCCTTCTCACAATGTCCTTTGCTATTGTGAGATTCTAAAAGTCCATGCGATCCTGCTGTCCAAATGCTCCAAGGACCACATGACACCATCAAATCCTGATGGACAGACAGTCCAGTCTCCTCTCCTTTGGAGAAAGTCGGCTTTGATATGCTCCATGGACGGAACTCTTGGGTCCAAAGGCCTGTCTCTGGTGTGTGTTTCCTTGCTGATTCCCTGTGATTGCCCAGGATGTTCTCTTTCCTTCCTTACCTGTCTGAGTGGAGACTGAGATAGCCCACCCACATCCTCTGACATGTATTAGCAATGGTCTGAGAGCATTTCCCCAAAGGTTAAGGTCTGAACAAAAACAACATGTAACTCAGTTCTATCTGGGAAGGACTCTGTTGAGATTCCCAGTGGTACAGCTAGGCACCGAGGGGCTCAGGAGACAGCTTAGCAGTAGAACAGGTGCATGATGAGGCCCTGGATTCCATCACTCCATTCCTCTCCAAAAAGATCATGTTTTAAAAAGGCCAGTGGAATCTCAGTAACTAATAAAAGGTCATGGAAAGTTGATAGTGATGACAGTGCCTTTATTTCTATTATAGAACAAAGGGTCTGGTTTCTTTTTAAGGAAAATTAACCTATTGAAAAAAAATTGCTCCTGTTATTGAATTGACACGGGCACAATATGCGTAGTTTACATTTATTTTAGTAGTTCCAGAATGTCTTCACCAAAAAGGGCATTGTTGTGGAGGAATTAGGGGCCCAATTCAATTCATACAGTAAAGCACTAACCCACAGTATATGAATTCATGACCTTATCAGGAGACACAGTTGGCAGGAGCACCTATTTTAAAATGATGTCATCATGGTGTCCTCATGAGAGGAGAAATTTAGACAGACATGTTCTGAGGGTCACAGGAGAAGAGAAGCATCTGCTGGCCAAGCAGAGAAACCTCAGTAGAGGACAGTCCTACCCGTCCCTGACACTGACTTCTGGAACAGAGAAGAAATATTTCCAGTTTAGGTGTTTTGTTCAGCAATCTCAGTAAACTAATGCAGAGACAGAAGACTAAAGCTACCTACCAGCAGAAAAGCAAGAACTCAAGCTTTTATGGTTGAAACCGTCACAAGGGTCAGGAGGGTAGAAATCTTTGATTAAAATGTGCCTATTTTTCTTAGAATGAAAACATGAGTCATGAGTAGAGGAGCTAGTTGAAGGCTGGAGAAATGGCTCAGCAGTTAAAGGTACTTGCTTGCAAAGCCTGCCTGGACACGTGGGAAATTGTTTATTAGAACACTTGGGTCCTACCAGTGGTCATGCGTGCTACTATATAAAATGTCTCCTGCTTCACATGACACCATTGACTGACGGCTGGAATGCTTCAGATTAAGCTTCCCTGAATTAAATTGACGGGCACTTATTGAACTTCTACCACGAACTGAATTGAAGGAAGAAACTGCCGTAAAAGAATTGAAGATGACACACGCACACAATTTCCACGAAGACAATGGAATTCCAAAATACTTGCAGCTGAAAAAGAAAAGAAAATTTACTCTAATTGAAGTAACAATTGGAGGAAAGGTTTGGATTTTGAAGGAAGTTGAAAGACAGTAAGTCAGGGGTGTATTGAGGATGGATGGCATCGTAACTCTCCTAGCAATAATGAAGATAGTCTAAAGAGACGGTTGAAACAATGGGCCCCAAGAAACTGCAATTTCCCCGGGATTCTCATGCTGGTGAAGGAAAAGGAAAAATGAAGCCTGTTACTTGTTAGACCACCTTACAGGAGAGACTGAAGGCCAGATTTGATGATGGGGAGGATGTCACACCTTGATCAGAGCCACTTACGTATCCAGACCGCTTGCCCTCTATTTAAACCTAAACTTGATGTCAAGACCCAAAAATGGACTTATGGGGTCACTGGACCTCTTTTATTCTTTGCCCAACATGTCAAGATTGAAAAAAAAAAACTCCTGTTTTTATTTCTTTAACTGGCCACTGAAACTGATCTCAGCTTGCTCAGGTCCAGACTCTGAGCCTAACCAATCAGCAGCAATGCTGAGCCAAGAAAGCTTGCCGCTCAGTGCATCCCCCAGCCCTGTTACCCATGAGGGAGAGAGAAGTGAAGCAGATAAAACTCGAATTAATTCAAGTTTATGTCTTATTAGCAACTTAGAGCTGAGTTTCATGTGTGAGACTAAGGATGCTCTGTTGGAAAGCCACACAGGAACCAGAAGGAAGACTAAGCATTGGGAATGCCAGAAGATATCCAGTTAGAATCTAATATCTGCCTTCCATCTTAAGGATGGGTCTTGGGGAACCACTGGGGTTCTGACATAGTGTGAATTACCTCGAGTGAGAATTTTCCCAGCAGCTGTCTTCAGGATGCATTTTTATAAAGGAAGCAGGAAAGCAGGCGATTTGGACGAGCTACGTGGGAGCCAGTCAGAACCACTGTTTGTCCAGCAGTCCTGGTAATGGAGACCAAGGTAAGAACTGGGCAATGCTGCTTATGCCTGATGAGGCTGCAGACGCTTATACCCTCTGACATGTGCCCAAATGAATTAGAAATTTCAAGTCAGATTCTGGGCCCATCAGTGAGCAGCTGGGCCATGGAGGAAATGCCCTCCTGACCAGCTTTGGCTTTACTTTTATGGCTCCAAAGTGGAATCTCTTGACCAATTTTCATCTTAACTAGATTAAAATTGTGCCCTTCTTTCACATTTACGAATGTTCACAATATCTCGGCCACGTGGTTTGTATTCCTGACACAGATCATGGAACCAATGAAGAGTTATTTTCTAAAGTAAAAGAAAAAAAATTCCGTCATGAGACATATACATCCTCAAAGATTGGAGATTTTCCCCTCAGCCTACCCTAGGTGGGTAATAGTTATGATAATCTGCCCATCAAGGAATTAAGTTCTACTGCTGGGACTACTGGATAGTCTCTGGAGACATGACTTACCACCCCAGATCTCACACATTTCAGGACCAAGTCCTGAGGAAAGCTACACAGATGTGGGAACAACTTGTTCACCTCTCTAAAATCATATTTCTTGGGGTTATACGGAATTCCTATCGGGGCCAAGGACTCACTGTCAGCTGTTATCACAGTTGTTTCTGTTGTACTCATTAAGACATTGCTTAGGATTACACCTGGGCTCCAACTTTTTTTTTTAAATTTAAATATAAATTTATTGTCCATAATGAGTTACATTATATAGTGGGCAAACCATGCGTTGTTATCCCAACTTCCCCAAATTCTCCCCCTCCCCCACCCTGATCAGTTGGATATCCTCCTCCGTGGGCTGTCTGTATTAGTCCTTGTGGCAAGTGATCCTGGATATCCTAGTACTCAGCCTGCTCTTCCTGGCCCAAGTGTGTTGTTACTGATTAAGTGCTATTTCCTTCAGTGAGGTGAAAAGTGATAGCATCTCAGCCTTGTCCTAAATTCGTGTTCCCTCTTGCTCCATGTTTGTTTATTTATTTATTTTTATGGAGGGTTGAGAAAGGAGCAAATTCATTTTGGTAAAAGGGCTTCATTATCTATGAGATGCTCCAAGTAACAACAGTCTTTCGGAAGGAGAACTCGACAGGAAAGGGAGAACTTCTACTGTAAGAGCAGAGGATGGTGTTAGACGAAGGGCCGCAATGAAGACTAGAGTTCATAACCAATAAGCATCAACAATCATTGTGATTATGGCTGACAATGATGAAAATGAATAGACTCAGGCCAAAGCACTCAGGCCTCTCACATGTCCTAGGGGATAAATTCAGGAAACCTTCTTCCATATCAGGCATCCCACACTGTTTTATTTATTAGGTATTTATTTATTTGCAAGGGGAGAGAGAAAGAGACGACAGAGAGAGACAGAGAAAGAGAGAGAGAGAATGGCCACACCAGGGCATCTAGCTGCTGCAAATGAGCTACAGATTCATGTGCCACTTTGTGCATCCAGCATTACATGGGTGCTGGGGAATCGAACCAGGGTTGTGAGAGGCTTTGAAGTCAATTGCCTTAAGCACTGAGCCATCTCTAGCCCACACACTGGTTCTTGGACTTCTCTTTTTCTCTTTCCTTCCCTTCCTCCCCTTCCTCCTCTTCTTCCCCTTCCTTCCTTTCTTCCTTCTTCTCCTTTCTTCCTTCCTTCCTTCCTTACTTCCTTCCTTCCTCCCTTTATTTATTGCTCCTCTTTTCTTCCTTTTTTTTGAGGCAGGGTCTCATGTAGCCCTGGCTGGCCTCAAACTTGCTAAGTAGTTGAGGATACCCTTGATTTCCACATGCCATCCCTCTACTTCCCAAGAGCTGGGATTATAGGTGTGTGCCACCATGCTCGGCTCTTCTTCTTAAAGTGGTAAATCAACTTTCCAGATTGGTCATTGAGCCATATGTCAACCAGAGACAGTGGTTCTCATTCCATAGAAGCTGTTTACAAGCTGGTATCTTGGGCAAAAAGCCACCTTCTAGGTAAGAGGTCTGGTGTCTGTTCTCATTTGCCATACTCACACTTCTGTGTGCAGCTTGGAGTCAAATTGTGGCCTCACTTCCGGTTTCAGCAGTGACTTTGTTTGTGACTTTAAGTAATCTGTAGAAGCACTCTGTGCCCTGGAGACAAGTTCCCCACCTTCACCTCTCACTGACAGGTGCTGTCAGCATTGGAAAGCTCTGGAAGCTCCTCGAAACATAGACTTAAAATAATAATTAGAATTAATAATAGTAATTAACTTCCATCATGGTGAGTCACCTAGAAATTAAAGATTCAGTGATAATTTGTTGCAAAGTTGCCCCTTAACCTCTCCTTACTTACTCAGGCTTGTTCATCTTAAAAAAGAAAGTTGCACTTTAAAGAAAATATCCTTTTTTAAATGAGCTTTAAAAATATTTTATTTATTCATTTTTCAAGGAGAGAGAGAGAGAGAGAGAGAGAGAGAGAGAGAGAGAGAGAGAGAGAGAGAGAGCTCACCAGGGCCACCACCTTGTGGGTCTGGCATATGTGTGTCCTGGGGAATTGAACCTGAGGTCTTAGGCACTGGAGGCAAGTGCCTTAACCACTGAGCCATCTCTCCAGCCCAAGAAAATATTCTTAACTTTTGAGAAGAGCAGTGGGAAGTTTTCTCATTAATACTCAATGCATTTGGGTTGATAGTATTGGTAACAATTTTTACTTAAACTGCAAAGAAAAAGTGGTTCATGTTTTATATGGGGGTTGATCTCACCAAATATGTCAATACTGATATTTTTGCTTTTAAATTCCTTTGATATTTCGATGTGTAGCTCATCTCTAAAGAATGTTTTCCTTCCCTATCCAATAACACACGGTGGGAAGTTCAAACCTTTGTACTTTTTTTTGGAACCAATTTCTCTTAGTCAGGAAGAACTGTTTTAATTGCTACAACCTGGAGTCATTTTTTTTTTATTTCCCCTGAACAAATTTAAGCTCTATGCTCACAAACAAGATAGCCAACGGTCAATATCCATGTTCTCAGCAAACAGAGCCAGAGTTAATATCTTCACCATAACAAGCTGTTCTTCTGGTGACTTCTCCAGTGACTTACAACCCCATTATGTTGCATTTCTGTAGTGCAAAACAAACTTGTAGATTCTGTTGAGTTACTTCTATGGTTATTTATTTTTTAAAAAAATTAATAATAACAAGGGGGGAGATCTTTTCTCCTAGAACAGGAAACAAAATTAGACTTGACACTGATACATTCTCAATTTTCATAGGTATGAAAAGAATTATTTATTTATTGGTTTTTGGAGGCAGGGTCTCACTCTAGCCCAGGCTGACCTGGAATTCACTATGTAGTCTCAGGGTGGCCTGGAATTCATGGAGATCATCCTACCTCTGCCTCCAAAGTGCTGGGGTAAAAGGTATGAGCCACAAGCAGGCTCTTCATTCGATATGCTCAGAGTCCTGTGGACATCACTGATGAGGCCAGAAAACCCAGTCCTTTGTAGACCTGAATGAATGAATGGTCCATTCCTTGTAAGTTTCCATTTGCTCTGAGCTTGATAATCATGCGTAATTATATTAGCCTATTGTTCTCATCCCATTCCACTACGTATCCCTGGCCTTAAGGGGCCTGTAATCTTGAAGCAGCTAAGAAAAATGAGTATGCAAAACAGGCGTTGCTAAGGGACATGGTGTGGGAAAATCTGCTTTGTGTAACTGAGCTAAATAAGTTCATTTTCCTATACCACCATTTCTAATTTAGCCACAGCTGACACAAGCACACTCTCTTACCTGAGTGTAAAATCAGAAAATTTATGATAAAGATAAAGACAATACACTCCCTCCCCTGAATAATCTGTCCAACATCCTTATAATAGCTTGAAGGCTTTCAAATTCTCCCTTGATTTTTTTTTCTAGTCACTATCATGAGCTTGATTGAGGTGGAAGCCTTCTTACAGCCAGAGCTTGAACATTGGTGGCAAGGATTCAGTGTTTGAAAGTTCAGAAATGTAGCATTTGGGGAGAAAGCACAAAACCAGAAAGATCCAGACGCTCCACTCTCCTCTGAGTATTGACAGGGAGCCGCTTCCATCAATTTCAAAAACAGGCTTGGCCTTTCATCTCCACTGATTCCTAGTTTGAATCATAATTTTGTTGGTAAGAGGGACGGTTGCATGGTTACTGAGCCCCAGGTACTAATCCCAGAGTTATGGCCAATGCAATACAAAGAGAAGCCTCGGAGGGAAGCAGGTGTCTGAATTCACTCTGCTCCGTTTCTGGGTGGGGATGCCTGGAGGAGTGAGTACAGGCGGTTCTGTCATCATCATTCTGTTCTAGAAGTCAGAGCAGAAGGCATCCTGTTGGCTGTACTTGAACTTCTACGAACACAGTCCAGAAGATCAGTCAAGGGGGCTTGAAAGTGAAGTGTAACTGACAGGCACATTCTAAAGCCTAGCTCTCCCTATGGAAATTTGGAATTCCAAAGGCCAAGTATAAATTTGTCATCTGGGCTCTGTTTACTCAGGGTTGCAGTTGAGGCTGAGGGCAGCCTTGGAGAGCCAGTGAAACCCACACCCCAGTGAGAATAATCTGGTTTAGCAGTGGGTCACTTCCATCTTGACTCCTGTGGAGCTGCGTGCTCAGCGTCCTTAGCAGCTGAGTGAATGAAGATAGTACTTACGGATTATGCCTTCACTGAAACATTTAAATAATGCATTTTCTGATATTCATTTCAAAGTACCCTCCCTTTTCAAAAGTACCAAGAGTTCTACAGTTTTTCATTTTTCTCTTTCTCGGTCGTACGTCTTCTCATCCTCACACTGTTGGCCAGTTGCTAAATGATTTTAGGTTCAAGACCATGTTCTCTCACAGGAATGAGCGGAATGCTAATTTTCTTTGGAAATACCGTTATAAATTTTTTATTATTTATGAACTTTAGATGATGTGTCTATGGTAGTGCTTTGGATTTCAGTATCATAGCTGCTTTTCTACACACATGAAGTTGTTCCCATTTTTGAAACAGCCATTTTATGAAAGATCAGTAGGAAGTGGCTCAGTTGGCAGAGCGTTAGCATGAATTAAGCCCTGGGTTCAATCCATAGCATTACATAGAGTGGCATCTACCTGTAATCCCAGCACTAAGGAAGTAGAGCCAAAAGGATCAAAAGTTCAAGGCCATCCTTTTGGTTGTATGAGGAGTCTGAGGCCAGCCTTGGGTACACCAGCCCTGTCTTCAAATGACAAAAGTTGGTCGTCACATTTCTACCCACTGAGGCCGTGAGTAAGCAACTCTCTCCTTCTGCCCCCAGTGGTCCTGTCATCTGCCTGTCACTGAAATTTGTCACATATGGCAACCACATGCTGTGCATTAGCACCAAGAAAAAGCACAGTCAGTAAAGTGCTTGTTTTGCAAGCATGAGCACCCACCTGAGTTCAGACCCAGAACCCACATAAAAAGCTGGGTGCGCTGGTTGCATGCTTGCAGTCTGGGGAGACAGAGGCAGGCAGGTCCCTGACGCTTGCTGGTTAGCCAGTCTAACCTAATTGGTGACTTCCAGGCAAGTGAGAGTCCCTGTTTGAAAAGAGACACAGACACACAGACAGACAGACAGACACACACACACACACAGAGAGAGAGAGAGAGAGAGAGAGAGAGAGAGAGAGAGATCCCAAGAGTTAGACCCTGTGATTCACCTACTGTTTGAGGTGTTTGATTTATTTTTGATATTGAATAAGGTGTTGTAGAGACCTTTGATGATGGAATCTACTTTACTGTGATGAGACATTCTTTCCAGGGATGAAAGAGCTGATGAAGGTTCACCAAGATGCACTTACTTGGGAAGAAATGGTATTTTCAACCCTCTACCAAACAGGTCCTCTGTGCTCTGGAGTCCTCTATGCTTACAGAATGAGAACTGTTGTCAAGAGAACAGTGTTCCAACCTTGGCCTTCTAATGGAAGTGTCCCATGGGCCAGCCTGGCACATTTCATTTGAGGATTTGGTGCTTAGCAAACAGAGAAGAGCTCTCTTGTCAATTCTTAGTGAAATGAAAATTACTGCAGAGGAGCTAAAGACAAAAAATAAGAATATATTGCTTGTGATAAGTTTTTTTTTTTTTTTGCCGGGCCAAATTTCTTTCATTTAAAAAACATTTATTTTTAAATTTTTATTAAGAACTTTAATATAATGAACATGCTGCAAATTGGCCATATTCACATCAGGCTGTATATAATCTTCTGTCCCCTCTCCCAGGCCTCCATTTCATTGAGGGCCTTCCTTGTTGATATTCACTGTAGTGTCTTGTATGCACCAGTCAGTCTCTGTGGGGAGGACAATGCCTCAGAAGGCACCTTCCTACCTTGTGGCTCTAGCGTTCTCTCTGCCCCCTCTTCTGAGTGTTCCCTGAGCCTTGAAGGGCTTGGTAGAAGTCTCCTTGAGTGCTGAGCCTTGGCAGCCTCTGAGTTTCCTCAGTGTCAACATGTACTTCACTGGAGAAGGTTCTCAGGCCAGCAGTGAGAGCAGCTCTCAGTTTTAATCTACAACTTCCTCTGGACCGCATTTCTCATGCTAGGGAGCCAGCTTTCTTTTCCTGCCATTTTGAGGGGTCTTGGGTCTTCTTCCCTGCCTTTTATAAAATGTTGACCCTATAGTCGAAAGTGAGAGCAACGTGGATCAAAGGATCAGCAGAGATATTTATGATGAACATAACCTCTCCTTTCAGCCAAGGAACAGTGGAAGCTTCCCTCCAGGGTCTATGACTTGGTTCTCAGTATCAGGTATGAATTCCCTCCCACTGGGTGGATCTCATATCCAATCAGAGAACAGTTGAATCCCTCCATAGTCTGTGTACAGCCCCTGTAGCTCCTCTGCTTGTTGATACTGTTGCTGACTGCCCCCCACCATACACACAGAGGGTCACATGATGCTTTCCAGCTCCATGAGGGCTAGCCATCCAGTCCCATGATGACCACCTAGTGTCCCACACCTGCACCTGTGATGTTTCAGCATTAGGGTGGAGCCAAATACCAACACATCTTCTGAGATACTGGCCTGACCAGGAGTTCCTTCTTAGATCAGCAGGATGGCAATGGATATGAAAGGGGTTCCTGGAAAGAGATGTTTTTTCTTTCTTTCATCCCCCATTTTTCTCCCTGGTTGGGGTTTCATGGGGCAAGTTGGAAGGAGACTGACCTGGAAAGTTCTCAGAGAGACTTCCCCAAGCAATCAATACCAATCATTTCTCAAGACTTGATCACAAGTGAGAGAAAACAAACTTAATCTAACTTAACCCTACGTAGCAAAAGAAAAGAAGGGGGATCTTGGAAGTATTTGTGTGATTGAACCATGTTATTCAGACTCGCCTTGTCAGTGTACATATGTATTCTATCTACACTACCATCCATAGTCAGTCCCATGGTTTGACTAGGGTCATGAGAGAGCTCTGAACCGCCTAGGTTGAGTCACACACATCACTAAATCAATGTATATGGCCAGCAAGATGTGTGGCCAGAGCTGAGGTGTGTTCATTCCTATGGCTGGGTGTGTGGGAGAGATGGACAAAGGAAGACCCTGGGGATCCCCTGAATCACTTTCACTTCAAGGTATGACTGGAAATGGAGAAATAAAATCACTTCCCTGAGAAGGTATCAGAAATAGAGAAAATTCTACTCTTTCATATCACCAATAATTTACTTAAATATAGATTCAACATATCAAAACATATATGGGCAGCGTTCACTTTTACACAAAAGGAAAAGATCACTGGTTGGGAGTTTGGCTGTATTGCAGAATTTAGCAACTTAGGCAGTTCCAAGGTCATGGCTCTCAGAGGCCTATGGTGCCTTCATACTTTAGAGATGAGTAATTGCTCTAGGATTATAAAGAGGTGGCCTTGAGTCCTGGCCATGGATCTGGCAGAATTTACCTATCAGAAGCCTCCCTTTCATCATTCTACACAGTGAACCCTTTTCATAGTAGTTGAAACTAAGACTCAAGTGGTCAGGACATTTGGCTAATGTCACACTTAGCAAAGATCGTCAAGCTGGAATGTTTATGAATCAAGTATCAGTTGGCATTCAGACAGAAGGATAGATAGAGTCAGACTCTGAAAAAGAAATGTATATTTCAGGGCTGGTGGGTAAGGTCACTTCCAGGGCCAGCATGAGGACCTGAGGTGGCCAGGGACTATTAGTGTGTGATTCCACAGCACCCACCTAAATAGCTGGCCATGGGTGCACACATCTGGAAGTCCAGTTCCTATGGGGAGCAGAGACCAGAGAGTCTCTAGGGCTCATGAAAATAGCACCACAAGCTCCAGAGTAAGTGAGAAACTCCTTAACAAACAAGTAGATGATCAATGGAGTGGGTTCACCTAGTGCTCACCTCTGACCTCTGCACATGGGCACACAGGGCACAGGCATCTGCAATACACATGTGTACATCACTTCACACACACACACCACCACCACCACCATCACACATAATGTACACATGAAAGAAAGAAAGAAAGAAAGAAAGAAAGAAAGAAAGAAAGAAAGAAAGAAAGAAAGAAAGAGAGGAAGGGAGGAAGGGAGGAATAAAGGGAAAAGAGAAGAAAGGAAGGAAAGAAAGAAGGAAGGAAGGAAAGGAGAAAGAAAGAGAAAAAAGGAAGGAAGGAAGGAAAGAAATCTATCTTTGGGTGACCCTAAGTGATTTGTAGGCCCAGCCACAAAGGATAGGAAAGAATCCATACTAACAGAAAACCAGGGGTGGTAGTAAACACCTATAATTCTAGTACTGAGGAGGCAGAGTCTCCTACTACTGAGGAGGCAGAGAGATGAGTCCAACGCCACCTTAGGTCATATGGGGAGACTTGGAAAGAAAAAAGAGAGAGGGGGCTGGAGAGATGGCTCAGGGGTTAAGGCACTTGCCTCCAGTGCCTGAGGCCCCGGGTTCAAGTCCCCAGTACCCACATATGCCAGACCCACAAGGTGGTGGCCCCAGTGTTCTCTCTCTCTCTCTGTCTCTCTGCTTGAAAATGAATAAATAAAATATTTTAAAAAAAGAAAAAAGAAGGAGAGACAAAGAGAGAGAAAGATAGATAGAGAAAAAGATAGAAAGAGTATAAGTGGTGTCAGGGATAAAGATATCAACAATGGCTCTCATCTGTAGAGACAGAAATCCATCCTGGAAATGCTGAATTTTAGAGATGAATCCACCAAGCAGGTCTTGTCCACAGAGGAAAGTTCAAGATAAGAGTTTCTAGGTTTAAGAGGTTAGATTAGCAGGAGCCAGATGGACTTGACTGTCTTCAGAATATCAGTGGACCAGTGGGCAGGACAAGCTAATTCTGCTATGAACATTGGACTATAAAGAGGGGAAGTCATGTTTCACAGCATAAATGTTAGAATTGAAGGGAAGAAATGGGTAACATATTTTTCCCTCAGAGAGTGGCTGTTGTCTGCAATATTTTCCTGTCACCTGAGCTGTATTGCTGACACATGTTAACTACAGTGTTAGAGAAGACATAGCTATGACAAGATGCAAAACACTGGATCAGGGCTGGAGAAATGGCTCAGCAGTTAAGGTGTTTGCCTGTAAAGCAGAAGGACCTGAGTTTGAATCCCCCAGTACCCATGTCAATCCAGGTACACAAAGAGGTATGTGTGTCTCCTTTGCAGTGGCTGGAGGCCCTGGCAACCCCCCTCTCATAAATATAAATAATTAAAATATTTTTTAAATTGGATCATCATGTGAAACTCTAAGAAATTTACTAAGAAAAAGAAAAATATAAGTGAAACCATGAAGGAGAAAAGCCAGGCCTTCATTGCAATGAGCACAGACAAATCTGGACTTTCCAAGCATGGTAGTACATGCCTATAATCCCAGCACTCAGGAGGCCAAAGCAGGTGGATCATGAGCTCCAAGTAGCCTGGGCGACCTGGCAAGACCAATCACCAATAGCAAGTCAGATAGCCCAGGATAGGTCAATGGAGACAGACACCAACAACACACAACACAACCCAAAGCAGAAGTCCAGAGATACTTAAGATCTCAACAATAAAGCAGACTTAAAACTCACCCACCATGACTCAGGGAACTGAGTGGAAGAGGGGGTGGAAAGATTGTAAGAGCCATGGTGGGGGAGAATATCCAGAGACATCGCCCCTCTCAGCAACAACACCCAAAGGGAGAAGAAAACAAAACTAGCTACCTCTGGTGCAGTTAATAACCCCCTAACCTGTGGACAAATCCAGTATGCACATTGAGGGGGTAGGGGACAGAGAGGAGGGAAATTGGGGTACCAGCACAAGATTTGCTCATACAATGTATATAATTATTCATAATAAAGATAGCGATTAAAATTTAAAAAAATGAAATATTTAAAAATTTAAAACATATATCAAGGGCTTAAAGAATGGCACGGTAGTGACAGCACACTGTGTTAGCATGTGCAAAGTCCTACATTCTGTCCTTAGCACAGAAAAAAAAAGAGGGGGAGGGGAAGAGAAGAGAGTGGAAATGAATGGAAAGGAGAGGAAAAAATAGAAGAGAAGGGGAAGAGAGAGAGGCAGGAAGGAAAGGGTTGAGAAAGAAAAAGAACTTGACATTAAGCACAGGGCAAGTGACATCAGAGAAAGGAAAGCTCAAAAGATAGGCTGCGTGGATCAAAATAAGGGTTCACTGATGGCTCCCTTCAAGTTGGCTAAGATAAGACAAGAAATAAAAGCCAACCTAAAAGCAAGAGGCTTGACTATAGGGTCTGATGAAGGACGATACACCTTTTTGACATCTTTAAGAGCCTAAAAGAGGAAGCTCAGACAGAGCTGTGAGGAAACCATACAATGATCCTGGGAACACAATCACCTCCAAGAATAAAAAGAGGCAAAATGAAATCCCTCGGTGCTTTCACTGGGTGGAAAGGCCTCAGTATTAACTCTAAAGCACAAGACACGTGAGTTTTCTTGTTGCAAAACTGTTTGATTTCATCTTGGGGGAAGCTGGGGAAATGGGTCAGAAACCAAGGCTCTGCCCACCCATCTCTCCCGGAAAATAGCGGTTCTTATAGATGGGAAATCTTTGCTGAAGGTCTCAGCAACAGGAGCTGATGAAATGCCTCTGTGACATTCATGATTAAACGTCCATATCTTTTATGACCAAACAATGCTTGGAGCACAGGCGTTACTGGAAATTCATGAAATGAACTCTTTTTTTTTTTTTAAACTGGGGTCAGTGTTTACTACAATCCGGATTGTTTTAGAAAGAAAACTTTATGAAAGGAAATTAAGAGCATTTCTCCAACTCTGCGAGTTCTGCAATAACAGGAAACAAAACTCCTATTTCTGTAGTTGGTCAGATAAGAACTCAATAGACTTTTCTGAAGGCATGTGGCGAAGACTGTTAAAGACATATAAATTACATATAAATTACTGTCCAGTGCATGGTCTTGGCTGGACAATGTAAGTTGTAATTTCTATTTCTGGTGGTGGAGACACTCCTACATCTGTCATCATTCCAGAACATGGTAAAAACCGATTAAGTTGGCTAAGGAGAGATGGTTGGTAATAATGTGGTGACACTGTAGAGCTGCTCTAGACATGAACTTGAGGTCGAGCAAAGCCTCGATTACTGAACAGAGGTAGATGTAGCTCTCTAGGCTGCAGCTCAGGTTCAGCCACGGGAAGAAGAAACCACAGCCAAAGCTGCTGGCCATTGAAGAGAGCCTGTTTGTCTGTGTGTGCTGTGGATGCTTTCTCTTCCAAAACAGGAGCTAGAAGCAGACATCTTATTGGTTCATGATGGAACATTCGGATCTTGGAATTACACTTCCACTGAATGCTCGTGAGAAAGGCCAGGTGTTTGGAGATTGTGGAAACCAGTTCCCAATTCAGTGGACACTTTGATATCACCTCCAGCCTTCCCTCAACCAGACTTTTAAAAAAATCTTTATTATAAATAATTAGATACATTGTATGAGCAAATCTTATGATGGTACCCCATTTCCCTCTTCCCTCCCCCCAATCCACTGAGGATCCTCCTTGGTGGGCATACAGGATCCGTCCATTGGGAGGGGCTTATGAATTGCTCTAGAGGTAGCCAGTCCCCCCTTTTTGTGTTGTTTCTGGGAGGGGCAATGTCTCTGGATATTCTCCCCCACCATGGCTCTTACATTCTTTCTGTCCCCTCTTCCACTCAGTTCCCTGAGTCATGGTGGGTGAGTTTTAAGTCTGCTTTATTGTTGAGATCTTAAGTATCTCTGGACTTCTGCTTTAGGTTGTGTTAGGTATCATTGGTGTCTGTCTCCATTGACCTTTCCTCAACCAGATTTTTAAAAATTCTTCTTATTGTCCCCTTCCATAAACAATACACCCTGATCATTTCTCCTCCAACCACTCTCCCTTTTGCCCCTCCCAAGTCCCCCTCCACTGAATCCCTTTTTTATTCCAACTAGTATTTTTGTCTTGACGTCATAATTTCTTTCCCCTATTATGCAGGTCTTGTGTAGGTAGCATCAGCCACCGTGAGGGCATAGATATCTAGGCCACTTTGGGTCTAGAAGACAGTATTGTAAGCACCTCCTCTTCCTTTAGCTCTTACATTCTTTCTGCCACCTCTTCCGCAATGGTCCCTGAGCCTTGGAGGTTGTGATAGAGATGTCTAATTCAGTGCTGAACACTCCACTATACTTCTCAGCCCTTTGGTGAGTTTTGAGACACCCCAGTGGTCACCATCATCTGAAAAGGAAAACTTTTCTAACCAAAAATAAGAGTCGCATTATCCTACAGGCATAAACACGCACATCAGAGGGCAGTGGGGTGGGCAAAATATATCCATTTAGCCACACAACAGTTGTAGTTCCCCCTAGACCTATGGCCTAACAAGCTTGTTATTAGGTTTTCAGTAGCAGACAGAAATTCCTTTGTGCTGAGCAGGCCTCAGGTCTAATCAGGGAGCAATTGTTCATGGGGGCATAACAGACATGACCAGTTTATACATTTGGCCTGGTTGGCCAGTCATAAAGTTTGCAGGGTCCACAGCTGGTTAACACTCTTGTAGGTTGCACAGATCTTTCCAGCTTTCTGACAGCTAGTCAACGGGGAAGACATCCAACTAGGTCTTTAGTAATGAGATCTTCCCTTCTAGTTCTGATGGGCAACCAAGAGCCTTGGCAATAGCCTATAATGTTTGGAGGGGTATCTTGGTCCTCCTGGGCCAATATCTCACTGGAAGGTGTTCTACCCCTGCCATTGAAATTTTTCCAATAATAATCTACGTTTTCTGGAGACATTATTCACCCCACAAGCTGCTTCTGCCTGAACTCTTAAATAAATAGGTTTCCATATGCTCTTATTCACAAATCTTAAATTTTTATTAACCTTCCTCCCACCGTCTTTCCTCCAATCCGTCTCCTTAGACCATGTCTTTATCTCTTCCACCAGGATTCTACCGCTCTACTTACTGACTATTCCCACCCGTGAAGCCCTTCCCGTCTTCCCTCTCTCGTTGACGTTCCAGCTTTCTGATCTCTACTACTTACTGACTTTTATTCCAACTCACATATGAATCTAAATCTAGGATCCACATAAGAGAGAGAATGCACGTCATCTGATCGTCTGAGCCTAGGTTATCTCACTTATTAAAATCATTTCCAGATCTATCCATTACCTGCAAACTTCATGTTTTGTTTTGCTCTTTTTTTACAGCTGAATAAAACTCCATTGTGTAAACATACCACATCTCGGATACTCCACAGAAGCTGGAGCCCAATGGCCTTAGAAGGCATTTTTCTTTGCATACGCAAGGAAGTGGTTTACCTACTTGATTCCTGGGTATATTTGCTTATAATTCAAGTATAATAGTTAGCTGATGTATTACCATACACTTCCCCAAATTTTTCACCAGTTATGTTGCAATAGCAAACATAATCAGGGAGGTATGTGTGTTTCTTTTTAAAGTTTATATCCTCCCCAACAGCTTTGAAAAGGCCCAGAGAAGGTCATAAAGCCAGGAGTCCATTTAAGACACAGATATCAAAAAATAAACCTTCAGAGCATATGTTGGTATTGAAGTATGTACACTGAGAAATTCTTTAGGTTATAACATGAAGGTTGTTTTATGGTCATGATCTTCAGCTTTTTAAATATGACAACCGATGACCAACTTCCTTGTTTGCTAAGGCGTCGCTGATGTCATCCCTTGTTGACAGGCTCAGAGAGAAGAATTTTAGTATGTGGTTAAAGTCAACAATTGTGAAATGTTACTAAGACCATCCAAATAGCGGAGGGTGATTAGGACCTTTGTTGAATGTCATTGCTTCAGCCTTTGGGCAACTGTGAAGATGTGAAATAATGAACTATAATCCCATCCCTCAAAGGACAGGCAGTCAGCCACTGTAAGCATTTTGCTATGTATTTACACTTTGTCTGACATGGGCCACGACTATCAATATTTTATTTTATTTCACTTAAATTAAAAGGGCTGGAGAGATGGCAGAATGGTTAAGGAAGTTGCTTGCCTGCAAAGCCTAACAACCTGAGTTCAATTCCCAGTACCCACATAAAGCCAGAGATGCACAGTGGCGGGCAGATGCACCTGGAGTTTGTTTGTAGCATCTGAAGGCCCTGATGCACCTCTCTCTCTCTCTCTCTCTCTCTCTCTCTCTCTCTCTCTCTCTCTCTCTCTCTCTCTGCTTGCAAATAAAAAAACAATTTTTTTAAAAGCATGTTCCTGCTGAGATTCTGGCAGGAAAGGAGCCACAACAGTCATACCGTGGAGGATCCATATAGAACCCCACAGAGAATGTCCAGATGTACAAGGGACCCACAGCCACAGCCATTAAATCAACACAGGATAAGCCAATGAGACAGAAACCAACGATTTTTGATGCAAAGACCCCTAAGCTCACAGCCTTGGAGCAGCCTTAATACTCATCCACCACGACTCAGGGAACTGAGCGGAAGAAGGGGCAGAAAGATTGTGAGAGCCGTGGTGGAGGAGACTATCCAGAGGCATGGCCAGGAGAACCTGGCTGAATACTAGGCTATCCATGGTCTCCTGTCCCAAGGACTGATCCAGATGACCCATGAAGGGGGGAGGGGAGGGCAGCGGGGAATTGGGGATAACAACTGATTGTTTGCCCACTAAATATTGTAACTTATTATGGACAATAAAAAAAGCATGTTCCTAAGCTATTAAAAAATTCTATGTGAAGATCGTTTTTATAAGAACCTAACTGTCCAGTTATGTAGATAAACTGTAATTAACACATCGTGGTTGTTTGATGTTGTTATTGATGAATCTGAGATGTTCTCTACAGGGTCATGTTTGAATGTCATTCTGTAGTTGGAGGTACTATTTGGGGAGGTCATGGAACCTTCAGGAAATGAGTCATAGCTGGAAAGAGTAATGCACTGGAATCTTTTGAAGGTTATAACGTGGCCCCTGACTCCTCTCTGGTTCTTTGTCCATTGTGATGTGAACAACTGTCCTTTGCCACACACTCACACTGCTATGGTGTTCTGCTTGAGCACCTGGGGCAGAGCCATTATGGACCAAATCTTCTGAACCATGAGACAAAAGAAATCTTTCCTCCCTTAATGCTTTAGTGGGGGGGGGGATTGGTCACTGTGACACAAAGGAAGTGTTTCTTATTATAAGTAACTTTATGTAACTCATCCTTGAAAACAATTCTCTTTCTTTTTTTACTTATGATTTTATTGAGATTCCTAGGAGTGAAATGACATGGTCAAAAATATAACTTCTTTCAAATTCTTGATTCTTCTTGCCAAATTGCTAACTGGAAATATTATTCCAGTCCACACCCCAATCTCAGCCTATGAAAGCACAACAAATGTTACCCTTCCACTTGCCTTAATTTAGTTATGATCCCAGGAGAATTTATGCTTATGGTGAACATAGCACTTGTTAAATACAAATGATTGAAATATCTATGCTTAAGATAAAATGAAGGAGGAATATATCCTTAAATTACCAATAAATGCTGGGATTTAAAAATATATGCTCACAATTTATAGCTAGGAAAACACTACAGGCCTTTTTTAAAAGTACATTTCTCAATAATAAAAAATCCTTTATATTATGAACCAGTTTAACAGGCTGCTAAACATTCTAACAAATCACTTTGTATTAAACGCTATGAACTTTAGCAAATTCTTCTGAAATAACTCAGGGTATACCAGAAACCTTCAAAGACAAACACATTCAAAAATATCACAATATTGTCCTAAATTATATTTTCTTTATTAATTTAATTTTTTTATTCCTATAACAAATCTCCCCCCCACTGGGTAAAGATAAGTTCTATGATATCATTCTTTCCCTTGTAAGTACCCTGGGAAGGCAGGCCCAGGAGATAGGCTAAATGGTATCTATATACACACATGGCTTTGCATCTCTCTAGCATCAAAGGACAGGTAGCTCATGGTTACAAGTTGTGAACTCCTGTGATTCTATATCTAAAACTTGCTGTAAATGCATCAAGTTATTTTTTTAAAAAAACTCGAATCCTTCACATTTGCTAAAATGAACCAGACAAATAAAGAAAATTCAACGTTTGTAAAACAGAGTGACTGATAAGACGGAAAATAACAAATGCTAAAACACCAGCAAAATACAAACCTTTTAAGGCATAAATGTTTGGTTTTGGGCTGGAGAGATGGCTCAGCAGTTAAGGCACTTGCCTCCAGTGCCTAAGGCCCCGTTCAATTCCCCAGGACCCACATAAGCCAGACCCACAAGGTGGTGACCCTGGTTCTCTCTCTCTCTCTCTCTCTCTCTCTCTCTCTCTCTGTGCTTGAAAATAAATAAATAAAATATTTAAAAAAAAAGAAAGTGAATCTCCCACAGGTCCTTGACACATCCCAACTTAACAATCATTATACCCACTGTTTCTTTAGCCTGGAAGCTTCTTCTCCCAGAAAACAACTTGTTTTCTTCCCTCCATCCTCATCTTTGTCCAGAAAGAATTATCCCAGCTACTCCTCCCCACATGGTTACTATTTAAAACTATAACCACCAACCTTTTTCCCTTAACCAAAGTCCTTTCATTCTTTCTCCCTGCTTCATTCCTCTACATAACATTTTTAGCAAAGAGTCTGTTTCTTGGTTTACATGTCTTTATCCAACTTCTTACAGAGGAATATAAATTTCTAAGAACAGAGATTTTTGTCTTCTCTATCCATTGCCATATTCCCATTACCTAGAACACTTTTTATGCCTTTGTTGAGAATGTGAGGCCTGAGGTTTTAAAAAAGAAAGCCTACATAAGCTCTAAATGGAAATCAATTCTTTAAGGGACCTTTGACTTTAGGCCCATCTTGCTAATGATTTGCTTTAGGGTAGAACAACTTTCCAAGCCCTTGCTAAAGATGAGGATTGGGTATTCATTCACGTGTTCCAAGCAGACTCATGTTTCCATGTTCTGCCATATGACCCTAGGCCATTGATGATTATATATAATTCTTGGCTTTCTACCTTTGGGGAAAGAATGGGAGAATGGGGATCCTAACCCCATAGAACTGTGATCCTTCAATGAAGTGACATGTGGATTCATGGCGTGTGATAAACAGTAGCCTGAATGTTGCAAGAGATCCTGAAATACACATTGAATATATGTCATAATGTTTAATTATGCCAACAATATTATGATGCAGAGAAGCTCTTCTCAATACGTGTGTGGGTCTGTGAATAGGACGAGATAATGTAATTCAGTCTCAGGTCTATGCAAGAGGCAGGCAAGGTAAACTAAAGCCACTAGGGAAATCATGCAGACACAACGAATATGAACATGAATGAAAACATGTAGACCTGACGAATATGAATGAAGATAGGATCCAATGAGATCAATCTATTAGGAAGACAATGACACAAACATGAACTCTGAGGTGATTTTATTTTGGTTAAAGAGAAAAGTTAGAAACAAGCCCATGTTGAAGTAGCAACTGAGAAAAGAACATGAATTTCCAAGCATGATACATTTGTTGTTAATGACCTGAGGGTACATTCACACACTGAAACCCCAGGGAAGCAGGAAGCTTGTTTGCAGATAGATATGGCCTTTTCTTTTTAGAGGTAGGCTAGTTTGTTTCAGAATCAACCCCAAATTCAAATGATGCAACTGCTTAATTCATTTTTCTTTAAGTCTGAGTCCATGAGGTTCAGAGATGAGCTCAGAGAAATTTTCATGTTCTTGAAATTTATATTTTACTGAGAGTAAGAGAGAAAATTGTGTAGTAAGGAAATAATATTTGAAATTAATGAGAGTTTTTTTTTATTGGCTCATCTTCAATAAGGATTTCCAAAAAGCAGAGGACAAAAGTAAGGTGATAACTCAGATGAGGTGTCATGCCACAGAAATGTCCTAATTGAAAACTGTATCTGGTGCCAAGACAAATTAGCTCAAGTTAGATAAGCTGGAAACAATTTATCTGCTTTCCATACTATATGAGACAAATAAAACTGGAAGACATGTGTTGACAATTGAGCCATAGATCCATCTAGCTCAGCGTCTTTTGCAAAACTGGGTCATTTTATGTCCTACAAGGTCCTTTTATCACTGTGCCCAAAAAAGCATGGATAAGAATACTCAAATGATCCCTTTCTTTTGTAAAAACTGTGGTTAAAAAAAAAAACATTCATGTGTTTCTCCTGATCCACATGAACTTGACATAATTTTGGTTTACTCGATCACTTTTTTGTGGTTGTTCAGACAGCAGACATGTTCAATCCAAGCAGGGCTGGCTCCTGGGCATGCTTTTGTGCAGTTGACACTGTGACAAAAGTTCCAAGTTCCCAGTGACAACACTGACTACCAGTTTTGTCCTGTGTTCTCTACTGGCTAAGCCTTGCAAACAGCAGAGAATTGGCACCCGTGTGCTCCGAGTGACTCACTGCTCTCCGTCGCAGCAAATCAGCACGTGTTTCTCAAACCCTCCATGAGAAGTCCTGAGGTATGATGAGGAGAAATCAGGAAAAAGGTATTCTTTATATACTGAGGTTTTGCTTTTTTTAAAGGCATAGTCTCATGTGCACACTTCTGACTTATCCCACTTTTCAGGATCATTGAAGATTTTGGTTTTGCCAAACATGCATTTGAGGCCAGCCTTGTCATGTGAGTCTTGGAGACAAGGAATGTTCCAAGCATTGATGTTTAGTGAAGTTTGTACACATCTTGGACAAGGAAGAACCGTTTATTTAGAATCTTCAAGTCTCTAAGCAACCTTTCAGCTACAAAACAGTTTAGAGAAATCCTTTTACCCTGGCAAAGGAGAATGTTCCATATATCCAAACCCACGTGTGGAAATAATGGGTATAAATCCCATTTCTACTTCTGCTTCTTCTTGTACCTGATCTTAGCTTAGAAAGACCAGAGGCCAGGTTGCACTAGCTTGGTCTACCCAACACCTTCACAGAGCCAGGATAGTTTTTTGACATGTAAAGTAATTATACATGATATACATGGCAGATGTGATGCCAAAAGAAAGAACGTTTGTGAGTGAAATTTTGGTTAGGCAGCTAACTTTCGAGGGAAAGTGTCCTTTAGACTACATATTGTATGTTCTGTGCCTCTATTCTTTCGACAAATGGAAATGTTGGTTTGAAATTATCTATGAAATCTCGTAACAGTAGATATGGTTAGGGAGGAAATCCATAGGGCACAAGACCCTGATTGATACTCTGAGTATGTTTACTTGGTATTTCCAGGTAACATATCTAAAATTTTGTCTGGCTAACAGGGGAATAGAGATGAACAATATTTTCTTTCCATGGAGAGGGGGGAAATCACATGAGTAGGACTTGATAGTCTGCTCCTGTTAGGGACGTCTCATGGTCAGTCCATTGACAGGCAGAGTCTGGCCTTTAAGCTAACTTCTGGCTTGTCTGTGCCTCCTAGAATGGCTTGTGCTTGGATTTTCTTTTATATCTGACATTGTACAGTTTCAAAACTTTTATTTGCACAGAGATCATCCTTTAGTTGAAACTGTGTCTTGGCAACATGCTATGGCTTATTCTAACCAGAAACTGATTGCTTAGTTAAGTATAATTCCAGTTTAATGCCTCAGCAAGTCTATTCTAGGGAGTCTTACAAATAAGGATGTCATTAAATGCTGAAATCCTTGCTGGGCTCAGAGCCTCCCACCGAGACCGTGATATATTTGAGTTCTCAGGTCATGGAACTCCCAAGCCCTGAGTCTAAACCAATGCTAATATTGTGATGTGTCTCCCCATGGAGGTCTGACTACAGGGGAAATTCTTGTGCTAGTAATGCCAGAATAAGTATTCAAGTTTTATGACAGATCTATATCTTACTGCAACGTCATCCCTTGGATCTGTATGAATGATGCCTGGTGTTAGTTAGTTGGTGTCTGTCTGCTCTCTTTGCATGAATGGTCCACAACACTGAAAACCAGACTCAGGACCCTGGTAGATAATTTCTTCAAGGCTCTCCCCAGTGGTGGTTAGAATCATGGTCTTCTCCTCTGGGGACAAGTCTCAAACATCACCCTGTGGAGACTGTCTCCTCTCAATTGTTACAGTGTCCTTTGTGTTTTAGTTTTAGAGTTTATAAGCAATGTGGGCAAAAGAGTTAGAAAAGCAGGGGAGGATGGTTGGGAAACTGAGCTGGTAATTGTTTGGGGGGGACACTTACTTAGAAGGCTTAGTAGGCTAGGCAAGGCTAGTTTCTATATCTTTCTATAGAACGTGAGCAACATTGCTGGCATACCAACGTTGGGGAAGAAGAAAGGCTTCCACGGAAGGGTATGTTTATCCAGCGATAGCCAAATTCTGGAGGATGAGGAAAATAACAGCTCCCTATCTATATTAACTTGGAGTTGTCACTACCCTGGGTCATTAATCATTGCTCCAAACAAAGTTAATGGGGATGTTATGGCTCAATTTCTGTGCACTGGGGACGCTTATCAAAGAAGCTGTTACTTCCTCGCTACTTGTGGATTTATCTGTGTTGAGTGAGTTCACTCGCGGGAGCCACAAACATCATAAATTTTGTCCTGCCAGGGTTATAAAATATTAGGAAATATTCACATAGATTTGGGAAAGGAGGAAAAAGCTCCTAAAATCAGATTTATCCCTTCCACTCTGCCACACACTTCTAAATAGGCCTTTGCAATTCTACCCCTGTAATAAACATTAACAGAGCTTGTTTAAGCATTTTAAACCCTAATATTTTGCAACACAGTTTTTCCAAATACAGATTACCACATGCAAGCTCACTTCTTTTCTGTTGCTGTTAATTTTTTTTTTTTTTTGAGGCAGGGCCTCCTCTAGCCCAAGCTGACCTTGAACTCATGATGTAGCTCAAGTTGTTCTTACATGCTTGGTCTTCCTGTCTCATCCTGATGAGTCCTAGGATTACACACAGCTAAGTTCACCTGGTGCTCAAAAGAATTGTAAGAAAGATCATACATGATAAATTGGAAATATAATGAAAGCTTATGTTGGGGGAAAATCTTGAACGCCTAATTAAGATACAGATCATATGGATGCATAGGATTGTTTCCAATCATTCAAGTAGAATGTTGTTGCTGCTGGAAAACCTTTGATTCCCACAGTCAAAGAGAAAGAAAGTCTACATAAGATATGGTCCACTTCAAAATAATGGCGACAGAAGAATGCTTCCATTGAGCTCACTGGACTACATACAGTAGGTTTCCATTAAATAATGTTTTTGAGAAAGAAGAAGAGAAGAAAAATACCTCAAATGGTTTAAGGAAGCAGTGGCATTAGGACTACCTAAGCACAGGGCTATTTGTCTTTGCTAAGCTCGATGCTACTTACTTGAGGATTTATAGTATTGACAGCCTAGATAGTTTCAGTCATTTTACATGTCATCATAGGAAAAGGCGGGGACGAGGCAGGAAGACACCTCAATCAAGAATGTCACAACCCCAGGCTTCCCTTAAAGACTCTGGAGGAACCCTAATTTCAAAAAGACTAGAGATTGTCTTCAGATTGGCTTTCTTAAATATGCTAAGACATTTTTTTCTGGGAGAGATATGTGATGCAAATAAATTAATGAATTAAGGTGGTTAAATTCCACTTTTTTTAAGAGACTATAAAATTATGGCTTAGTGAACACTTCTAGAAAAATAATCTTCCTCCGCCTCATAACAAGTCTTTATTTCACACTATTAAAAAAAGTATGTATGTATGAGAATTAGAGTTCAATTTGTCAGAATGCAAAGCTTTTTAGTAAATTATTTCCTGATGTGGAGAACGTGGAGAATTTAGACACTGCTGGTGGGAATTAAAATACGTATTGACACTATGGAAATTGGTGTGGAAGTTTCTAAGAAAACTGAAAACAGAGCTACCATGTTATGGGATGATAGCACTTTGGGGCATACACCTGAAGGATTCCAAGTCAGCATGCCACAGAGAGACTTAAACTTCCATGTGTACCACTTCACTATTCACAATAGCCAAAGTACGGAACTGGCCTAGAGGTCCATCAACAGATAAGTAGAAAAAGAAAATGTGCTATATAGTCCATGGTATTTCCTTTAGCAGTAAAGAAGGATGAAATTATAATGTTGTCTCAGTCAGCCACACGCTACTGGGATGAATCTCCAAACCAGGCACAGTTTTGGGCTGAAAATATTTATTAAAGTAACAGATCTAGGGGAAGTTTAATAATGACGAAAAAGGCTGGCCCCACTTTCACAGATCCAAGCAGAGAGAAAAAAACTATCCAGCACCTCCAGCCAGCACACTCCACCTCAACTAGCAAAACAGCTGGAACTTCAGGCCTCAGCTCAGATTGTTCTTTGCATATGTATAGCTGGAATTTCACATCCACTTTAGAAATACCTTAGGGCTGGACCTTAGGAGGCCAGGCCAAGGTGACACCACCTGGAGAAAAACTGATAAACTTTTGAATCTATTGGGGGACATCCATTCAAACTACCACAGATGTTTTTTTTAGAAATTAGGGATCATTATGTTAAGTGAAATAAGCCATATTCATAAAGGCTTATTTTGTTTGTTTGCTCTCTTCTACAGGCTATAGATTCAAGTTTATGTATATTTGTGTGTATATGTATGTATATATGTATATATATGTATGTATATATATATGTATATATGTCATCTATCTGTCTATCAATCTGTGTGTTTATCTATATATCTATCTGGGACATAAAAGTAGATCCAATGACTGGGACAGAGAGTTTTCATAGGGTTAGGCTTCCCCTGCCCTTCCATACACTTCCCCTCTTACTAGACAATGCCCGCTTCTTCCTCCAGAGCTTACTGTATGAAAGTAAGGATTTTATGATTCCAATTCATTATTGGTTTAGTTTATTGTATAAGACCCCGCCCCATTCTTTTCACCTCTTTCATTTACCTTGCTAGGTTTGCTTAGAGTTTAAGCTTATCCTGGTTAGGAACCTCATATGAGGGAGAATATGTGGCATATGACTGTCTGTTCTTTTGTGATTTTGCTGAGTAAGATCTGCTCCAAGTCAGACCACTTTTCTCTAAATTTCATTATGTCATTTTTCCTTTCCACTGAGTATAATTCCATCATATAGATGTACCACAACTTTGATACCCATTCATCCAGGGATGGGCATTTGGGCTGATTCCAATTTCTGGCTATTATCAATTGAGCTGCAATAAACATAGTTGCGTTAATGTCTCTGTGCTGAGGGGTGACATCTTGAGGGTTGATGCCTAGTAGAGGGATAGCTGGGTCCACTGATAGCTCAATGTCCTTTCCGTTGAGAAGTCTCCACACTGCTTTCTAAAGCGGTTGAACGAGTTTGCAATCACACCAGCAATGAATGAGGGTTCATTTTCCACTGCATTCTCGCCGGCAATTATTATTGTTGGATTTCTTTAT
>PVHP010010034.1:0-40856 GCA_004024765.1 Zapus hudsonius | reverse complement strand
CCTCCGCTAAACTTTTCTTGGCTTCCCGTGGAGCGAGACGCATGGCCGGGAGCGCAGTGCGCGTGAATTTCTGTGGATCCAGGATATCCAGAACGGAGAAGGAGATCTTGTGGTGAGAGGGGGCCGCCTTGGCCCCGCCGTCCTGCCATGCCAGCATGCCCTCCTCCCGCGGGCTCAGAGATGAGCGCACTGGGGTTTGCCTTCGACGGCGTCTCGGCTGCAGCTGTGCAGCCGCAAACTGGGTCTGCGAGGCCAAGCGAAGCTGGGGAGGGGGTCGGGAGGCGGGGCGGGAGGACAGCCGCGGGGGGCTGCTTGCGGATTGGCACTTGGGCGGCCCGGGTCCCCGGCACGTGCGGCGCGCTCAGCGGCGTCAGGGTTGTCCCGCGCCGCGAGGGCAGCTGGCCCGAGCCGTGTGGAGCCGCGCGACCTCGTGCGCGCTCCCGGCCCCCGGGGACTAGGCTGCACGCTCCGTTAGACACCGCCCACCTGAAGAAGGCTCCCACCCCGCGGGTCGCCACTGCGTACACATCTGTCACACTGGAGTGGCACCTGCCACCTGCCTTTGACTTGCGGGTGCCATTGTGGCCAGGACTGATGGCTTCAAATGCTCCGCGCATCTCTCGCCCCACCTGTGACAGTTTTCGACCCCAGATCTGTAAGCCCCGGTTTCTCATTATTTACAGTTTACGAAGCCCTGGGGTTTCGGCGATCTCTTTTGATTCCCCCCCCCCCCCCCGGCATCCCGGTGAGGTGGGCGTGGCCTCGCACCTCCTGACCCACCTTCCGGGTTTTAAAACTAAAGGAAAATGAGGTTCAATGATGGGACAGGTCTGCCCAGGGTCATTGTAGGTGACCGAGAATGGGCTGGGCCCGTGGTTTTGCCTGTGGGTTGGGTTTTCAGAGCATCCTGCTGTTTGGAAAACGGAGGAGGAAAATCTTGACCTGGGGACGAGGCTCTTCTTCCACTCAGGAGCTCCACAGAGCAAAGGGGACTCTGGAGAGGTGACCGAGTCCCCGCCAGTGGGCTCAAGCCAGATGAGTTGGCTGAGAGTGGCTGCCCTAGTTTGCTGTGACCCAGAGCATAACTGTCATTGCCCATCAGGACTCCTTCACAATCACGGAGTCCATCACTTACATCAGAAATCGAGTTTCTACATCCCCCCCCATCCTCTCGGAATGCTAAGTAGGAAAAGGTTAAAAGATGCTCCCTGGAGGTCCCATCTGCCCCTCTAGGGCGAGGGGAGGAACGTCGGTCGTGGAGGAAGCTTGCAGGAGCCATACCCCTGCTAACATTCCTTCTTTTGTGGCTCCTGGTGATCAGTAAGCATTTATTTCAGGGGCAAATTCCCTCCGCCCAGAACCACCCCAGACTCCACAGCCCCTTTCTTTCCTGCCCCATGTGGTTGCCAAACAATGACTTGGCCATTAATATTGTCTGAGCAGGTAAGAAGTAGGAAGAGGAGGAGTACCCTTCCCCTTTAAGTGCAGGGGCTGCTAATCCCATCTGTTCTTGAGGAGGCGTCCTTGGGGGCTAGCTCCTTGGAGCTTTTCTCATTCAAACCTTTTTGCCCCTCCCAGAAGTGGCCACCAAATTCCCTGCCGACTTTAAAGCCCTGCCGAAATTCAAACCAGCTCCAGCCCTAAAGCTAGGATGGATAGCTTTTTGAAAGTTCAAGAAAGGAAGTGCCCAGCCCAAACCCACGGGACCACCTCCTGTCAAAGGGAGTGTGTGCCTTGTGAAAGGGGGGGGGACCCGGAACTACAGGGCCCAGGAACCACAGAAAATCATCACAGGACCTTCTTGAATGCAGATAGTGTGTTTGGATAACACTTTCTCACCTAGTTCCCACTTGATCAGAAAACAAAATTTTCCTTTTACTCTTCCCTACTGGTCCACCCCCCCCTTTCCATATGGATCTTGAAGTCTTCAGGAAAAGAAAAATCTCCCTAAAATGACTACAGATGGAAAAACGGTGTGTGATTTTCTATGGTTCCTCCTCAAACCCTTTTCCCTGGGAGAGACACCAACATCATCACAAGATGGGTGCAGAGGGCACCCACATCACAAACCCAGAGGGTCAAGAACACCTAAGAGCAACCCAAACTGGGATCATTCATTACCTTGACATTCTTGTTTGAATTATATGAAGGCTTTTCTTCTATATGAAGCTTTTCTCCTTTGAAGTCTACTGGGTTAAAAAGGAGCCAAAAAAAAAAAAAAAAGAGGGAAGCAACAAAGGGGGGGCACCTTCTTTTAATGATTTTAGATTCTTTCTTGCCCTTCATTTTCCAGCATCTCTTGTAGGTGATGCACGTCTGGGTGGATTCTGCTCAGTGCTTGTCTTCTGATAACAGATGCCACAGAAGAAACAATGCTGTGTGGAAGAATGAAGCACTACTGTCTTATTCACTCAGCCCAGCTTAGAGAAACACCCAAAGAACGGGCATCATCCTTCAATTGAGAGGAGAGTGGAGGCAAAAAGTTTAAGGAAATTCTTCCCCACCACCACACACCTGCTTTGCAGGGACCAGGAGGTGTGAAGCCTTCAGGCACAACTGGGAGATGTATTTGACTCACTAACATGTTGACACATGTGTATATATATATATATATTCACATCTAGTAAGCCATCTTCCCTCAGTGCATGGCATTGACCTGTGTGTGTGTGTGTGTGTGTGTGTGTGTGTGTGTGTGTGTGTGTGTGTGTGTGTGTGTTTTCAGCATGGGCATTAAGATTCTGCCCGAGTGCTGTCTTTAAATTGCTTTGATGCGAGGTAGGTTCCAACCCTGACCTGTCCTGATGGCGAGTGATGGCTGTAACAAGCTTGGGATCAATATTCATAGCGGGTGTCCTGGGCTGATAACACTATCCAAGACAATGTTCACTATCAGTGCAGACAGCTGAGATATTGCACCATTAGGGATGTTGTGTTAAATAAGCTGATCCATTTCTGGGGCTATTTAATGAATTTCACAGTTTAGATAGTATCTTTAAGGAGAAGGCAAAGGCTATTCCGGAGCCACTGATGCAAATCAATGGTGCCAAGCTCCCAAGCTATTGCACAAACAAAGTGGCCTATAATTCCAGCACAGCCCTGAGGAGGGGCTACCCACCCTGGGAGCAGGTTAACAATGAAGAGAATGTGCAGTTTATGAAGAGGGAGGGAGACAATATAACGAGCTGCATTAAGGCACCTGAGATAAAATCGTATGTTCCTGAAATAAATACAAACTGGAATTCTCTAGGTAAAACCCCTCATTTCAGCCAGCCCTCTGGGTAGGATATATATGCCAAAGAGACAGCTTCATCAGGCACAGCTGGAGCCAGAGGGGAGGTGTGGACTGTGGGGACAACCCTGGGAGCATCCCTTTTACTCAAGACCTCAGGCAGTTTTCCCCAAGATGGACTTCTTCAACTGAAATTAGTCTGTAAAATGGGAGGTAAAAGACACGGGATTTTAAGAGAAAGGCGAATCAATGATTTGTTTACCTGACCCTAGACCCTCATTGCGAGAGCATTCCTTTACAATTAAAGGCTAGTATTTACATTTCTCACTGGAGCTTTGACCCCTGACTGCCAAGCAGAGCGATATGCCATTTTAAAGCTCCCTTCAGAGCCAGGTGTCATTTCAGGAGTCAGAGGCAGGAGGATTCCTGCAAGTTTGAGGTCAACCTTATCTATATAGTAAGTTTCAAGCCAATTAGGGTTACATAGCAAGATATTGTCTCAAAAAAAAGGTAAATAAAATAATAAGTTAAAAAAAACACCCTGGGGCTGGAGAGATGGCTTAGAGGTTAGGGCACTTGCCTCCAGTGCCTAAGGTCCCGGGTTCAATTCCCCAGTACCCACATATGCCAGACCCATAAGGTGGTGGCCCTGGTGCTCTCTCTCTCTCTCTTTTTCTCTCTCTCTCTCACACATTCTCTTTCTCTTTCTCTCTCTCTGTATCTCTCAGCTTGAAAATGAATAAATAAAATATTTCTAAAAATCCCTGAAGTCTTTGATTTATGAGGTTTTAAAAAATACTTTTGTTTATTTATTTGGGAGGAGAGAGAAAGCTAGAGTATGAGCCAGGCTGGAGCCTATTGTTGCTGCAAATGAACTCTAGACACATGCTCTACTTTGTGATCCAGCCTTACATTGGTGCTGGGGAGTGGAATCCAAGCAGCCAGATTTTGCAAGCAAGTGCTTTAACCACTGAGCCATCTCCCCAGACTCTGAAAACTGAGTTTAACGTTTAGCCTTCCTACTTACTTCCAAATTGCAGAGACAATAAAAATGTTCACATTATTTCACTTTGTCCTTACCGAACACAATCCAAAGCAGAAATCCAGAGTTTCTTAAGACCTCAATGGTAAAGCAGACCTAAAACTTACCCACCATGACTCAGGGATCTGAGCAGAAGAGGAGACAGAAAGACTGTAAGAGCCATGGTGGGGGAGAGAAAAAAAAAACTGGCTACCTCTTGAACGATTCATAATCTCCTATCATATGGACTGGTCCAGCAAGCCCACACAGGAAGGCCTCCAGCAGGGTGGGGACAGGAAGGACAGAAATGGGGTTACCACCATAAGACTTGCTCATACAATGTATCTATTTATTGACAATAAATATGAAAAAAAAGTTTGTCTTCTTGGAGAAAATCAACTTATTTGCTTTTGAGACAGGACAGGGTCTCATTATGTAATTCAGGCTAGTCTAGAACTTGTAACCTTCCTGCTTCTCCCTCCTGAGAGCTGGGATTTAAAAAACAAATCAACTTCTTTATCTTAAAAACATAGAGGAAACATCAAAGAAAGTGATAAAGCAACAGGGGTACATTAATGAGCAGAACAGTTTATTGGTCCTGATAATGACTAGGGCTAATAATAGCTTCTCTTTCTTGGACACTTGCTCTGAGCCAGGCATTGAGGTAAGCTTTTTGCACGTTATTTCTTGAGCTCTCCCCAAACAGTTGAGAAAATGAGCTTAGAGCGGTTAAGTGAGGAATGAGCTTGGAAATAATGGGATGAGATTTGAACCCAGGCAGTGAGATCTCAGAGCCTTCTTCTGGGGGAGATTCAATTCCTGCCCCCAGGCTGTAACCCAACTGCATCTTTGCCTTGAAGTTGTGCATATAGTTGGGCTATGAAACAGGATTTCTGCGAAAGTAAGTGAGCCCACACATTGCCTGCTGGGAAGGAGACTTCAGCACAGGATTCAGGAAGCTTTTACATTCAGTGTTTTCAAACTCTATGAGTTACTTTCTCATTGCTGGGACAAAATATCCTACCAGAAGCAGTTTAGGGAAGGAAAGAGCTCATTTCAGCTTACAGCTTTTTATTTTTTTTATTTTATTATTTATTTATTAGAGAGAGAGAGAGAGAGAGAGAGAGAGAGAGAGAGAGAGAGAGAGAGAGAATGAGCATACCAGGGTCTCCAACCACTGCAAACGAACTCCAGACACATGCACCACCTTGTGCATCTGGCTTTACGTGGGCACTGGGGAATCAAACTTGGGTCCTTATGCTTTACAGGCAAATGCCTTAACTGCTAAACCATCTCTTCAGCCCCAGCTTACAGTTTTCAGGGGAAGTCTCATCATGGTGGGGAAAACATGGCCAAACAGAAAGCTGGTCTCACACTGTCACATTATCAGGGAGGAAGGAGAGAGAGAGGTTGGTGGGTGCTGGTGTTCAGCTAGCTGTCTCCTTTGTATACAGCCCAGGATCCCTAGCCCATGTGGTTTACCCACAGTTGGGGCAGATCCTCCAAACTCAATTCATCTAATCTAGCAACTCCTTCATAGACATTCCCAGAGATTTGTTTCCATGGTGATTTTAAATCCTGTCTAATTAACCACCAAGATTAACCATCTCACTAACATTGTAAGATATTCCCAGGAAGAGGCTGAGTATGGAGGGATGCCTGGCAAGCCAAATTGCACAGCGAATCTAGAAAAGTAGAGGACCGTAACTGGGAGAAATAAAATAAGAGGAGGGAGAAGTGACACGCTGGGACACATGAATAGAAAATTGATGAGGGGAAGGACAGAAAGAGCAGAGACATGTGTAGTGGGTTGGCCACTTCTGCCAGAGAGCATAGCACACCATGTTAACATTGTACCACAGGAAGGTGTTTTTACAATACAGATGAGGAAGCAGAGTAGAACTTTCCAGGCCCATAAACTACCTGCTTCTGGGCCAAATAAAGACTGATGTCAGGGCTGTCATTCTGGGTTCAATTCTTTAGCTGCCCGTCTAAAGCCAGACAGGCCAAGGTCAATCTGAGGTGTCTTTTTTAGGCAGTTTCCTGCAGGATAGAAGTCAAAGCCCTCTGCCCACTGAACCTGCACGCTTGTGTCATGCCTTCATCTCCTCTCTGGTCCCTGCTTGCCGCCTTGCAGTCAGTTGGCCTCAACTGCATGTGCAAATCTTAGCCCTCAGAAGGCTAGGTTGTGGTCTAAAGGAACTAAACCAGCTGGGCCAGGGAAGACTGCTGCTCCTCCGTTCTGTGAATGTGACCTTCTAGGAATGCCCACAGGTACTAGTAGTTCTTCCTGTTGACCAGAAGAAACTAGAAGTCTGGATTTTTAAAAATATTTTACTTGTATTTATTTGTAAGCAGAGGGAGGGGCACACCAGGGCTCCTAGGCACTGCAAACAAACATGAATGCACCACTTTGTGCATCTGGCTTACATGGGTACTGGGGAATGGAACTCGGGTCGTTAGGCTCCTGAAGCAAGTCCCTCAACTGTTGAGCCATCTCTCCAGCCCTGGAATTTTTTTTTTTAAGTTTAAAGTATATAGTTTTGCACTTGTGTAATGGAGGAGCCTGGGCCTGGGGGAGACAATCAACAACTTTCAAATTCGACCAATTTTCCACTTAGTGAGGGGGACCCCTTGTCTGGAACTAGGGATTCAGGGCGATAGGCACCGGATCCCGTACTTTTGGGCTCCCAAAACAAGATGCACTATGGAAGCGAGTGACAGGGAGGCTACTGAAAATAGAATCTAGGTAATCCAGAATTGTGTATATTTGTTAACCTACACTGATCTCACTCTCCGATGGAGATTGTGTTTGTATTTTTCAGGATGCAGCGAGAGAGCTGGGGCCCATCTAACCCTACCAACGTCCATAGGCTGATAGCTGAGATTCTGGCAAGAGAGGAACCACCACAGTCATATCGTGGAGGATCCAAATGGAACCCCGCAGAGAATGACGGGACCAACAAGGAACCCACAGCCACAGCCATTCAATCAACACAGGATAAGCCAGTGAGACAGAAACCAACGATTTTGACACAAAGACCCCTAAGCTCACAACCTTAAAGCAGCCTTAATACTCATCCACCACGACTCAGGGAACTATGCAGAAGAGGGGGCGGAAAGATTGTGAGAGCCGTGGTGGGGGAGACTATCCAGAGGCATGGCATCCCTCAGTAACAACATACTAGGGCCAGGAGAACCTGGCTGAATACTAGGCTATCCATGGTCCCCTGTCACAAGGACTGATCCAGACGACCCATGGAGGAGGTTATCCAGTGGAGGGGGGAGGGGAGGGCAGCGGGGAATTGGCAATAACAACTCATTGTTTGCCCACTAAATGTTGTAACTCATTATGGACAATAAATTAAAAAAAATAAAAAATAAAGTATATAGTTTTTATTTATTTACTTGAGAAAGAGAGAAAGCAAGCAAGCACATGGGCACTCTGGGACTTCTTGCCAAATGAACTCCAGATGCACGTGCTGCTTTGTGCACTTGGCTTTATGTGGGTGCTGGGGAATGGAACCAGACCTGGCAGGCTCTGCAAGCCAGTGCCTTTACCAGCTGAACCATCTCCCCAGCCCAGAACTGTGGATTCTTATGTGACATCTTCAAAGTTTTAAATGCTTTCAACCAATTCAAAATATTGGAGAACAGACTCTTAGAAGCGGGTCTCAATCATTAGTTTGTGACCTTGGCCATGAACACCCCTAATGATGTCACTGAGATTCCTTGCCTATGGCTGTTGTGGTTCATGGGATGCAGGTTAAATGCTCTGGCAGGGATTGTAAGGTTCTTCAAATGATCTGTGCAGCCCGGGCCCAGGCTTTGAAAGCCTGTCTTTCTGTCTTGAAATTCTGTCAAGTTTGAGCCATGTATTAGTCCCTTACCTATGCATTATGTGCTACATTCTTAAATGTTCTGCCTCAATGGGCCAGATGGAGGTCACACTTGTATGCGGTAGCCTATTCTTGGTGGCTTATGACCTGGCTGGTGCAATCAGCTCAATGAGGCGAGTTGGGCAGCCAGTTACACTCACTAAGGCCTTGAGGGCATGTCTCCTGCCACTGGCTGTGGCTTGAGCTCAAAGGGCAAAGCAAATGGATGTGCGGCAGTTGATAACACACAGAATCAAGGAAGTTATGAAGTAGAGACTCAGCAGGAGCTGGGGAAAAGGGAGAGGGTGTCCAGAGCAGGTGGGTGAACACTGACAGCTCTATACAAGTATTGCTCCTGCCAGGCATCCTGGCTTATCCCATGCTGACTCAAACATTCCCTCTGCTTCAGTTACCTTCTCATTGCTCAAACAGAACACCTGACCAGAAGCAGCTTGTGGAAGGACGGGGTTTATTTTGGTTTATGGTTCTGAGGGAAGGAGTCCATTGTGGTCGGGAGAGCATGGGAGAAGCAGGATAGCTGGAGTCTCATCCACACGTAAGCAGGGAGGAAGTAGCCGAATGCCCAGCTAGCTTTCTTGTTTTTACATAACTCAGGAACCATGCCCACAGGATGTTGCTGACCAGTTAGGATGGGTCCTCCCACTTCAACTATCTAATCTGGAGAATCCCTCACAGATATGACCAGAGATTGTTTCCATGGTGATTCTGTCAAATTGAGAGCCACAGGTTATCCATCGCACTCACCCATCCTGTTTCCTTGCCATGTTTTCATCATGTCTGTGGTCGACATATCAGGCTTGCCTGACAAGAGCTTTCACTTATCCTTTCTGGCATCATTACTCTGGTTTTTCTGACCCCCCTCCTCAGGCCTCATCCCTATATGTGGTGGTGATAGGACTGCCAATCAGGGCCCAGCCTCCTGTACCCAAGGGGCAGGTGCCTATAGGTCCAATGGGGCTTGATTGGAATTTGAAACAGAGGGACAAGGGTCAAGGCTGTTTCATCCTGGCACTGGTGCCCAAAGGAAATTGTATTTTATTTTATTTTATTTTATTTTGGTTTTTCAAGGTAGGGTCTTGCTCTATCCCAGGCTGACCTGGAATCCGCTATGTTTGTACTCTCAGTAGATTTAGGAAGGCTTCAAACTGACAGTGATCCTCCTACCTTTGCCTCCCAGTGCTGGGATTAAAGACGTGCACCACCAAGTCTGGCTGAAAATATCTTTTATTTCTCATTCCTGGAGACAAGAGAGCCAGAATTCTTTTTGTAATTGTCAGACAAAGTTGAGAAAAAAGTTCTTTACCTAGGACTGTTACCTATAGCTCCTAGCCAACCATACCTGAAGCTATCAACTGCTAGACAGTCTGATTGTGTGAGTCAATTAATTCCTCTGAAATTTAAGCCATTGGGAATTTGACTTCTGTCACTGGCAACCAGAGTCTTGGCTAATACTAGTAACTCTGAAAGGATTATACATATGTCTGCTGTAGCAATAGAGGACTGAGGGATTCATATTTGAGCTGGAATCCAGCCATGATTGCAGACTTGACATTAAAGAACTGAGCTCATAGCTTCTGCTGATAAACACACAGCCCTATGCACTGTGATGCCTGGGTCACTCGAGCTCTGACCCCAAAGGTCAAGCAAGAGTCCTTTGGGTTAGGATTTTAGGAAAGCTTTTGTATCCTCCTTCCCACTTTGCCTGCCTACAATGAAGACCTGGCACCTGGGAGTGCAGCATGCTTGAGAGAGCTTGAAGGTTGAAATGCCTGCCTGGAATGGGAGGTAAGAACTATGGAAGCAGCCTGCACCTTGCTGGCCCTGGAGCTATTGTGCTGCCCGGAGTTGCCTGCCTTTTGGCTGGGTTAAAGAGCTAGACCTTAGGCTGGAGGGATGGCTCAGCTGTTAAGGTTCTCACCTGCAGATCCTAACAACTCAAGTTTGATTCCCCAGTGCCCACATAAAGCCAAATGCACAAAGTTACACATGCATCTGGAGTTCATTCGCAGTGGCTAGAGGCCCTTGGCATGTCCATTCTCTCTCTGCTTGCAAATAAATAATAAATAAATAAATATTTTTAAAAGAATTAGATCTTGAGTTCTGTTACATGCAATCAGATGTTTCTAAATTAGACATCACCCTTTGCCAATTATATTAAAAGAAAACCCTTGGGGGCTGGAGAGATGGTTCAGAGGTTAGGGCAGTTGCCTCCAGAGCCTAAGGACCCAGGTTCGATTCACCAGTACCCACATAAGCCAGATGCAGAGAGTGGTGCATGCATTTGGAGTTTGTTTGCAGCAGCTGGAGGCCCTGGCACACCCATACTCTCTTGCTCTCTCTATATCTCTCTGCTTACAAATAAATAAATACTTAAAAAAATGAAAACTCTTGGAGGTTTGAATCAGATAGCAGCCAGTCAGTGGATGACACTTAAGAGAGGTGGCATTGTGGACCAACTTGGCCTGGGTAGCTGTGCCAGACTTGGATCTCTTATTCACATCCTCACTGTTGTAACAAATACCATATACCAGCTTGGATTGACAGATTTATTACTAGACACAGGTCTGGAGGTCAGAAGTCCTATGACCAAGGTATCAGCAGGGCTTCTTCATTCTAGAGGGCATGAAATCATTTCTTTGCCTTTTCAGCTTCTAGAGGCCTCCCATTTTTCTTGGTCCATATCCCATCCTATTCCGGGCTGGCACTGTAACATGCTTCAGCTTTCTGAGCTCTGCTGCTGTTGGTAGATCTCCTCTGCCTGTTTTCCCTGCTCCTTCTTTCCCTAAAGAGAACTCTGTGTCCATCTGGATCAGCCAGGCTATGCTCACAAGGTTGTAGGTATAAACACATCTATAAAGTCCCTTTTTGCAATTTATAGGTTGTAAGTATCAAGATGTGGGCATCTCAAGGGACATTATTCTGTCTACTTGTCCAAGGTCACACACAGAGCTAGTTGACAAAGAGTGGAAGCTCACATCACAGGCAGGAGCTTAGAGCCCAGCCATTCCTTCAAGGTCTGTTTCGGATTGCTCATCTGCCATCCTCCATGACCCAGAAACCATCCTCTTGGCTGTCACTCATGGGTGCTGGGTAGGCATCGCATCAGCAGACTTGAAGGTATACATTTTGTTCATTCTTTGACGGCCAAGATCACGCCATAGGCCACTTTGCACCCCCAGAGCCCACTTCACAGAGTAGGTTCTTCAGGTTGACCAGTCTGAAAGGGCAGGTTGGACTAGGTTCCATCAAGCCAGGCATGGTGAAAGGGAAGTGGTGGGTGTGGTGGTTTGAAGGTGAAAGGTCTCCATAGTCTCACGGACCCCCCTATAGACTCATGATTAAGCCTCGCCCTCAATCCCCAGCTGCTGGCACTTTGGGAGGTGGAACCTTGCTTGTCACTTTGGAATTTTATAATCCAGTTCAGGCTAGTTTTTTATTCTTTTTGCATTCTACTTGCATTACATGGAGATGTGAGACCCCAGGCGTCTGCTCTGCCCTGTTCCTGCCATAATGAAGGTTCCCTTTAAAACTAGAAGGCAAAATAAACCTTCTCCTTCCATAAGCTGCTTCTGGTCAGGTGTTTTTTCCCAGCAGTGAATCTTGTGAGGGGACGGTGCTGAAAGTATTAGGTTCTGCTGCTACAGTTGTGAGCTACTGGGTCCCTGGCATCATAAAAGCCAAGTGAGGGCTGGAGAGATGGTTCAGTGGTTAAGGCACTTACCTCCAATGCCTAAGGCTCCCAGTTCAATTCCCCAGTACCCACATGAAGCAGACCCACATGGTGGTGACCGTGGTGAACTCTCTCTCTCTCTGCTTGAAAAATGAATAAATATTAAAAAAATAAAAATAAAAGCCAAGTGATGGGGCAGTGCTACCAGAGGAGCACAGCTCACAGGTGTTTCTTGTGGGTGTATGGCTCCTGGCTGTGTAGGACTTGAGCTTGGCTCTTCATCCCTCCTAGACATCTACAAACAACTACTTGTCTGGTGTAAACAGACCTCTCAAACTGCAGTGGCTTCTATGGTCTGTGTACGCTGTAATACTGGTCCCTGGTATACTAAATCCACTCAGGGTTAGACCTAAACTTTATATTTCTCTTGCTGTAATAAAAGGTTCATCATCAACCTAATATACATAATTCATTGAACTGGGTTAAGGCTGATACATTCTTCATCCCAAAATGAAAGTGGAACATGGTCCCTCTCCATTGATATCTCAAAGCTAAATCATACCAGAAGCGAAATTTTCTCATTTCAATTTCATTACATAATTATTTCAGAAGGCTCTCAAGAGGACTCCACCTTTTTTCCCCTAACCAGTGCTTACTTATTGAAAAAAATGATGTAATATTAAATGTAGCTTTAGAATTCACCCCAAAGCACTTTGTTCAAATAAATTCCCATTTTTCCCTCAGCTCAACTTCTATATATCTTCATTGGGGAGAGGGGCAAGGCTATCATCTGCATATAATTTTTCTTTTAATTTGTGTGGGTTTCACTCTAGCTCAGGTTGATCTAGAACTCACTCTAGCCCAGTCTGGTCTTGAATTCAATGCAATCTCCTACCTCAGCCTCTTGAGTGCTGAGATTAAAGGCCTACCACCACGCCTACCTTGCATATAATTTTAAAAATATATTTATTTGAGGGAGGGAGAAAGAAAGAAAGGGAGAGAATGAGCTTAGGGTCTCCTGACACTGCAAACAGATTCCAGGCACATGCACCACTTTGTGTGGCTGGTTTTATGTGAATACTGGGGAATCAAACCTAGGCCATCAGGCTTTGCAACAACCGCCTTTAACTGCTGAGCCATCTCTCCAGCCTGCATATAATTTTTTTTTCTTTAAAAAAATTTTTTTATTGTCCATAATGAGTTACATTGTTTAGCGGGCCAACCATGAGTTGTTATCCCCAATTCCTCATTGCCCCCCTTCCCCATCCCCAGTCAGCTGGATATCCTCCTCCTTGGGCCGTCTGGATCAGTCTCTGTGGTAGGGGACCATGGATAGCCTAGTATTCAGCTGGGTTCTCCTGACCCAAGTGTGTTGATACTGAAGGGTGCCATGCCTCTGAAATTCTCCCCCACCACAGCTCCCACAATCTTTCCGCCCCCTCTTCCACTCAGTTCCCTGAGTCTTGGTGGGTGAGTATTAAGGATGCTTTAATGTTATAAGCTTAGGGGTTTTTGTGTCGAGAATTGTTGGTTTCCGTTGCATATAATTTTTTAAATTTGCCTTTTTATATGTTACAACAGGGACGTTTCCTATAGATGTCACCTGGTCCTCATTTTCAGTGACAGCATATTTCTTTCAGTGCTCAGGTATACAATTTATATCCTCCAACATTCAATTTGCATCTACTTTGTCTTGGTATTACAGCCCAGCCTGCAATCGCTGTGTTGCTCTCATTCTCTTATTTGTTGAACTACAAAGTTGCAGGTTCGTCCTCTCTCTTCTCTGCCTCTGATTTTTTTTTTTTTTTTTTTTTTTTTTTTTTTTGAGAAGGCTGGCCTCCAACCCTTGATCCTTGGTCCCTTTGCCTCCCAATACTACTAGGGTCAATGGTTTGCGAAACCACGCCTGGGTTCCCGCCCGGCCCGTAGCGCCTATAAGAACTACATTTCCCTGACGGCCCCGCGCGGGAGGCGTGGCTAGGGCTTCCGGCCGCTTGTTACGCGGCGCGGTCCGGAGTGCACAGCGGGACGCTATGGCTGCGTGGGCTGAGCGACTGGCCGGCGTGCGTGGGGTGCTGCTGGACATCTCGGGCGTGCTGTACGACAGTGGCGCGGGCGGTGGCGCCGCGATCTCCGGCTCCGTGGAGGCCGTAGCGAGGTTAGTGGGCCGAGGACGGGAGGCGTCGGGCTCCACACAGGGGCCGGGGGCGGGGCGCCCGCGCCGGCCACGCCCCTCACCGCTGGCCCCGCCTCCCGACGCGCTGGCCCCGCCCCGTCGCGGACCTAGTGTCCGCCTGGAGGTGTCTTGCTGTACGATGCAGCACGCCCCGGGTTTCCAAGACTCGGTGAGAACGTTGTAAAATAACTCGTCGGTATTGCTTTATGTGGACGAGGTGTTAACACTTTGGGCCAAATGATGTTCTGTTTGCTTTAACTTTTTTGTTTTGAGGTTTTTGAAGCAGGGTCTTATCCTATCTCACTCTGCCATCCAGGCTGGCTTCGAACTCACCGTGATCCTCCTACCTCAGCCTCCCAAGTGCAGGGATTATAGGCGTGACCCACCACTCCCTGCTCTCCTGTAACTTTTTCTTTCTTCTTCTTTTTTTTTTTTTTTTTGGTTTTTCGAGGTAGGGTCTTGCTCTAGCTCAGGCTGACCTAGAATTCACTGGAGTCTCAGGCTGGCCTCGAACTCACAGCAATTCTCCTACCTCTACCTCCCGAGTGCTGGGATTAAAGGCATGTGCCACCACGCCCAGTTAACTTTTTCTTTTTAAGTTTTTTTTTTTCTGGTTTTTTGAGGTAGGGTGTCGCTCTAGTCCAGGCTGACCTGGAATTCACTCTGTAGTCTCAGGGTGGCCTTGAACTCATGGCAATCCTCCTACCTCTGCCTCCCGAGTGCTGGGATTAAAGGTGTGCGCCACCACGCCCGGTTTCTCCTGTAATTTTTTATTTAAACTGGATTTAGGTAGCTGGCTATTTCGTTCTGTTGAACTACATTGGTTTGATGGGAGGAGAGAGGGGTCTGGCCCCACAGCCTTGCCCACCAGGACCCTGCAGGGGACCCCACCTTTGCTTTCTGATTACCTGTGGGGTCCCCCGCAGTCCTTACGTGATGTTGGTGGGAGCTGGGAAGGACTCGCTGCCTAATAATTGGCCTCCAAGAGTCACTAGCTGAGGCGCCCTAGCTGACCACATTGGGGCTCAGTGGACCAAGTGAGCCCCTTGGTCCTTCGAGATCCTTCCCTGCTTGTCTCTGTACGTGTGCTGGGATAACCAGGACCCAGGTGCTGTTGCATAATCAAGTAGGGCGGATTGGAAGTCTGGAAACAGAGAAAAGTGGTTGCATGTGCAGGGCACCTAGACCCCAGGAGGTGACAGCACCTTGGGGTTGGCTTCCTGTGGTGTTCCCACTGTCCAGAGGTGATTGGATGAACGGAAAATGAACACACAACACCCAAAATAAGATTTAAAAGAAGGTGGGGGGATGCACCCTAGTGCTCCCCAAACTGCCTGTACGCAAAGCTTTTATTCAGTTTCAGACTGTCAAAGCTATGGGGAGTCACAGCATCAGACAGACGACATCGAGTTTGCATCAGATCAGATGAGTTGTCTGTGTAGGTTTCTTTTGTCAGGAAATCTTGGGAGAAGCTGTGAGTTCCTGCCTTCAAAATGCTCCACCCAAGGTGCACAGCCCTCGGTGTCCTCAGGCTCAGCTTGTGCTTGGGTTACCCTTTTAGCAATTAGTTTATATCCACATCTCCCCTTTTCTTTTCCTTTTAAGAGCCGTCTGACAACCAGACATGTTATTGCTGGCGAGTATTTTTAGGGTGATCCCTCCAAATGTACAAAGAACAAAATACAGATAATTAATCTAATGGCTACCAAAGTGGAAAGTCAAGTGTTCGAAAACCAGGAAGATGAAGATGGATTAAGCCAAGACAAATTGTTGGTGAGATCCTGGAGTTCAGATATCTTTTTAGCATTCTTTTGTAAGGCAAGCACTGTTTGACTAATCAACTAATATTTATAGTTATATAATTAAGTTGGGGCCCTTGAAGATGATTAATATTGTCCCATGTAAGGTCAGATTTATTTCAAAGATGTCGGGTCATACATATGGATTTATGCCTGCAATTGTAACTTTAAGTAGTCTGGAGCCTTGTGGCATAAATTTGGTCTTTAATGTACAGCTGATTTTATAAGTTGTACTTGGTTTAGTAGTTTTTTTTTTTTTTTAGATCTCATGTTGCATAGGAAGGGCACTCATTACATTACACAGTTTGATATACACGGAGTGTTGTTTGAGTAGATTTGACTTTTGTCACTGTCACGTCAGAAGCAGTTAGGATTAAAACCAGCAGTGCCCATAGCAGTTATAAGCATGTTAACAAACCATTTAGGTCAGTTGTAAGATTGTGTTACTGTATTAATTACGGTAAGAGCCCTGGATTCTTTTTAAGGCTTAGTGCAATTTATTGGGATAAGGCCTCACATCCCATAATCATGCTTCTATGAAAAACATGCAGGTAATACAGGTAGCATAGTATCAGCTGGAAGAGCCTAGAATGTGAAATAGATTTTCTTTCTTGCATAATGTTAGAAGGACCAATAGGAAAGACACGGATGGGGAGAACAAAGGTGAATTGGACCAGTGTGGTAGCTACGATAGAAAGTAAAGAGACATTTTTAACTTTTGTAAGTTTACTTTCCCACACTGTATAATTTTAAAAAGGTGGAGTCAAGTTACCAAAGAGAGGTTTTTGGTAGTCCTTTTGTAAAAAAGGATTGGGGGCTACATTGCCTTTCTTCTCCCCATATAGTCAAATCATTGTTATATACTGTCAAGCCATTGATAGAAGTATAGACAGACAAGGAATAGTTATGCTTACCATGAATCCAGCCTTTAGGGCCCCAATCAGTGACAGTTAATTTCCCAGTTTGGTAATGGGCCTACCCTCCCCCCAACACATTTCCCATGGGAATTCTCCATACTCAGGATGAACAGAGCATCGGGGTCTAAGAGGCTGAAAGAAATTGTTTCTTTCCATGTGCACAATTACCTGCAACCAAAAATTCAGCTTGGCCTGATTGGAAGTGGAGCCAAGCCTGCAGCTTGGGTGTAAGGCTATGCTTTCTAGCCAAGAAGTGACGCTTTTAAAAATGGGGAGAGGCAGATCTCTCCATGTAATGAGTTTGCATAAAGTGGATGAAAGCCCAATATGCACTCCCTTTCACCCCAGGAGTGTACGTTACCACACATTATCCACAAGCAGAGTAGTAGGACCTGAGGTTATCTTGAAGTAGGCAGAACCCCCTCGGCCTGGTGGGAAAGTTTCTTCGGGCTCCGTAGGGCCACAGTGAGACCTTCCTGGTCTGTGGCGGGAGCAGACGGCTGTGTAGAATTAATTTAGTCTGAGTGTGGTCTGAGTTTGGGCAGCTCTAAGACTGCCTGTGATGGTTAAGTTTTGATGTCAACTTGACCTTTCAAGTAATCTTGGGTGGTCTCTGAGGATGTTTACAGGAAGGCAGCCTCTCAGTAGGGGGCAAGATGTAAGGAAGCTCAAAGAAGCTGGAAGTAAACATCCTTTCCTGTGTGGGCAGTGCAGGAAGGAAAGTCCAGAGACTCAGGAAGCCATTAAGTCTGGGGAAGGGTTGCAAGACCCCACCCTAAGCCTATATAAAGGAGAAGAAATTCTCTTTGTCCCTCCTGCCTGTTTGCTGTTGTGTGTGTGGTGTTGGTGGAGTTTTTCTCTCTGCTTGGACCTTTCACTTTTATGGGACTTCCCCTGGATCTGTGGCTTGAATAAATCGTTTCCTCCCATAAACTGTGCCTGGTTTAAAGATTCATCCCAGCGGCGTGAGGCTGACTACGACACTGTCTTTTTGAAAAGTAATGATAATAATATGACTAATGGGTGACTTTGGCCTGATCCCTTATTCCCCCTTCTTTTTATTTAAATAACATGGTTTTGGGCTGGTCATGGTGGCAGAGGTAGGAGGATCTCCTTGAACTCAAGGCCACCCTGAAACTACATAATGAATTCTAGGTGAGCCCAGGCTAGAAACCCGACCTTGAAAAACAAAACAAACAAATAAACAAAAAAACCATGCTTTTTTATATACCATGTATCCTTTTTTTTATCTAAAAATATATGTCTTTTTAAACTAAAAGCATACTTTATATTTGCAATTTTGGTTTTTTTGTTTGTTTGTTTTGAGGTAGGATCTCATTATAGCCCAGGCTGACCTGGAATTCACTATGCAGTCTCAGGGTGGCCTTGAACTCATGGCAGTCCTCTTATCTCTGCCTCCTAAATGCTAGGATTAAAATTGAGAGCCACCATGCTCAGCTTATATTTGTAATTTTATTCCTTTATATTGAGTGGTCTTTATTTGCTATTTATTATCATTATCATTATTATAATTTTAGAAATTAAAATGAAAATCCAGAAATCTGTATCTTATAGAAAGTATAGGAAGAATATAGACAAAATATATTTACAGTCTTATATCAATTGTTAAAAGATTTAAGTGATAATATATATTAAGGAGGTAACTTTAAAATTATTGTAGTAAGCATGAACGAGCAAAGCCAAAAGCTAAGAGATGAATTATTTTAAAAATATTGTAAGCTTGATTTTAGTAATTTAGTATTATTTTAATGTTTATTCATGTGCTTCTGAATATTTAATGGACATAAATTTAATTACACATAAAAAGAAACTACACGAAACATAAACACATGACAAGTGGCTAGGGATAAAGAACATAATTGATATTTTAAAAATTTATATGAGTACTCACTTATGAGTCAATGTTACTATATCAGTAGTATAGACAATGTACATACATCCTTTAGCCAGAAAGACCACTGTAAAGGCCAAATAAATTTTGTAGCTTTTAAATTTGTCATTTGTCAATTTTAAAATCAAACACTTATTTGTTATTTTTTAAATATTTTATTTATTTACTTGAGAGAGAGGGAGATAATGGGCACATCAGGGCGTCCAGCTACTGCAAACAAACTCCAGACGCATGCGCCACTTTGTGCATCTGGCTTTACGTGGGTCCTGGGGAATCGAACTAGGGTCCTTCTGCTTTGTAGGCAAACGCCTTAACCAGTAACCCATCTTTACAGCCCTTAATTGTTATTATTATTTTTTTTTTTACAGTACTCAGTAATCTTAAAGACGGGGCAGCTATAAGAAGTTAGAAGTGGCGTGCTAGCTTCAGCAGCACATATACCAAAATTAGAACGAAGAAGGTTAGCACGGCCCCTGCGCAAGGATGACATGAAATTCGTGGAGAAGTTAGATCTATGGCAATTTTTTTCTTATTTTTCTTTTTTTAAAACTCTTTATTGATAGCTTTCATAATTACAGACTGTAAACCATTATGATTCCCTCCCCACCCTCCCCCATATCTCTTCCCCCTCTCAATCAGTTTTTTTGTTTGGGTTTTTTTTTGTTTGTTTGTTTTGTTTGTTTGTTTTTCCAGGTAGGGTTCCACTCTAGTCCAGGCTGACCTGGAATTCACTATGTAGTCTCAGGGTGGCCTTGAACTCATGGAGATCCTCCTACATCTGCCGCCTGAGTGCTGGGATTAAAGTCCTTTGCCACTATGCCCTGCTAGTCTCTGTTTTGTTTCTGTATCATCATCTTTTCCTCCCATTATTTGTAGGTATTATCAGGCACTGTGAAGTCATGAATATCAAGGTCATTTTGTGTCTGGAAGTTTGCATTGTAAGCAGTCCTCCCCTTCCTTTGGCTCTTACAATCTTTCCACCACCTCTTCCTCAATAGACCCTGAGCCTCGGGAAGTGTGATAGAGATGCCCCAGTGATGAACACTCCACTGTCATTTCTTCTCTGCACTATGGTGTCTTTTGAGTTGTCACAGTGGTCACCGCCATCTGACAAAGAGAAGCTTCTTTAGCCAAAAGTGAGAGGAGAGTAGCATTATTATATGGTATGTTCATTTTTTTAAAAAAAGTACTTATAAGGCAGTTTTGTGGGCTTAGTATATGTATTTAGCTAGACAACGGCAGGTGTTACTCCCCTAGGGCTTATGACCTCCCTGTCATAGGCTTTTGACTAGGTCTTCAGTACCAGGCATGCTTTCCCTCCCGTGGAGTGGGCCTCCAGGCCAATTAGAGAGCAGCTGGTTTCCCCCACAGTAGACGTGCCACTATTGCCCCAGTTGGCACATGTGGCCTGGCTGGCTCGTCTTAAGGCTTGCAAGGTCCACTGCTGTTCACAACCATTGATGACTTCTCTCTCCCATAGGGAGCTTTCTGTTAGCTGGTTCACAGGGAGGTTTTCAGCTCAGCTCCAGGTTGATTTCTCAGTGACCTGCAGCCCAAGCATATGTGGTCTTCAGCAGTAGGGACTGACCATCTCATTCTGGTGGGCAACCAAGAGCCTTGGCAATGGCCTGTAAGGTTTTGGGGCCTCAGGAACCTTCCTGGCCAACAACTCACTGGAAGGTATCCCATCCCTGGCATTGGAGTTTTTCTAGTAACAATTTATGGTTACTGGCTGTACCATTATATGAGGGAGAACATGTGGCATTTGGCTTTCTGGGCCTGAGTTACCTCATATAGTATGATCCTTTCCAGATCCATCCACTTTCCTACAAATTTCTTCTTTCTTTTTTTTTTCTGCTGAATAGTACTCCATTGTATAAATGAACCACATCTTCATTATCCATTCATCAGTTGAGGGACATCTAGGCTGGTTCCATTTCCTAGCTATTGTAAATAGAGCCACAATGAACATGGAAGAGCAGATATCTCTAAGGTAGTGACTAGAGTCGTTAGGATAAATGTCAAGGAATGGATGAACGGGCAATGAACACACAACACGCAAAATATGATTTAAAGGAGGGTCAGGGGGATGCACCCTAGTGCTCCCCAACACTCTGTACTCTAGCTTTTATTCAGTTTCAGGCCATCAGCGATTTTATTCAGCGATGGGGAGTCAGAGCATAAGACAGATGACAGGTTTGTACCAAGAGTTTGCATCTGAACAGATCAGATCAGGAGTTTGTTCAGGTTTATATTTGTCAGGAAATCTTTGGAGAAGCTGTGAGCTCCTGCCTTCACGATGCTCCACCCAAGGTTCTAAGCTAAGGACTTCCATGTCTTCAGGCTCGGCTTGTGCCAAGATTATCCTTTTGCCAATTAGCTTGATATCCACACTGTGGAACTTCTGAAGTTCAGGCTTACCTTGCCTTCCTGGCCTTGCCTTTTCTCCATGAATGCCAGGCTTTGGACTGGCTGGGCCACAGTGCGAGCAGTGGGTGGAGGTGCCTGGAGGAATGCAGCAGGGACACTGGACTGTGTTTTGGGGTGAAGTAGTCTCATGGAAGAGCTCCCTCATGTGACTGAGGCAGCTTCATGAGGGCCATGTCTGGAGGGGAGGGGCGGTATTCTGCACAGACACAAGTAAACTGAGTCACCATGGATCAGCATAAATGAAGACAGAGTTCTCCAAGGAGAGGCGAGGGTGGCTTGTGCTGGGGGGCAGGCAGAAATGGCTCAGAGGAGGTTTTACACTGAATCAGAGTGCAAGCAAGGGAGGCCCCTGCATGAGGAGCTGGAGGAAGCACCTTCTGGCCAGATGATGCTGGATGAGTGCACACACGTTGGAATTTGGAGAGTAGCAGGGATTTGAGGGACACAGAGGGTGTTGTGCTGTGTCCTCAGTGGTAGGAGCCACTACTAATTTTAGTACGGTACAACTGTACGTACCGATCACATGTATGTTCCAAAGAAATTTAAATGTAAAAAGTGCAATGGAAAATGGGTGTGTGGTGCATACCTGTAATCTCAGCCCCCTGGAGATGGAGGCAGGAGGATCAGAAATTCAATGTCATCCTAAACAGCTTAGCAATTTTGAGGCCAGTTTGACCTACATAAGACCCTGTTTAAAAAAAAAAAGTGCAGTGAAAATGACATTTCCTTTGAAATCTTGGCAAGAAAGCCTTGACTCGTGTGCCTCAAAATCTAGAATGAACAACAAAAATAGGAAACTAATGGGAACGAAACAGCCGGTTCACAAGAAGAGCAACACGAGTGGCCTCCTAAGGACCTGAGCGGTGCCCTTCCTGGCTCCAGCAGGGAAATGCCTGTTCCTCTGTTTTCAGTGGACACTGCACAACACGACTGAACACTTGTCCCTTTAGTTACATGGCTAGTGAAGGCAGCAAGCATGGGTGGGGTCTGCGTTGTACCATCTTTTGGGTAGAAAACAGAGAAATACAGGGAGGTATTCCTGCTGCTCTGTTTGTCTAAAGACCCTCGGGAGACACAAGCTAGCTGTTTTGGAGTTTGAGTGAAGGGACAAAGACAAGCAGATGTGGTGGCGTGAAGGAAGGGTGGAAGACTTTTCTTGTATACTTTTATCAGCATTTTATTTTATTTATTAGAGAGAGAGAACGCATGAGCAACACACTAGGGCCTCTTGCTGCTACAAACAAACTCTAGATGCATACATTACTTTGTGCATCTGGCTTTATGTGGGTACTGAAGAATTGAACCCAGGCCATCAGGCTTTGCAAGCAAGCACCTTTAACCTCTGAGCCATCTCTCTAGCTCCTTTATCAGCATTTTAAAAGCTATTCGAACCATTGGAATGTATTTCCCATTCAAAATATTAAAGTTATAACTGGCTTTGTTCAGCTGTGTTTTGGCAAATAGGGTGATGGGGCAGGAAGTAGGGCTGAGGGGTCGATCAGAGAGGAGCTATAGTGACCAGTTAGGAGACTTAACTTTGGCCAATGGAGAAGGCAGTGAAGTGGGGGAAGGGCATTAGAGAGGTATTTAGGAAGTAAAGCTAGTGGGACCTGGCACAGTATTGGATCTTATGGGGCCAGAGAGGGCATAATGTAAAGGTAGCTTCCAATACCTGACCTGGTAGTTGGAGAGGTGGCAGGGACAGGCGCTGAGGCAGCCACCTTGATGGTTCATGATATGTGTGAAGTTTCTAGTCCAGTGCTGGGCACACATAGGCCCTGATGGCAGTATAACATTTGAATATAATTTATTTCCTTCTTCCCTCTCTCCCTCCCTCCCTCCTTCCTTTTCTCTCTTCCTCCCTCCCTCCCTCTCTCTCACTCCCTCCGTCTGACCGTCACACTCCCTCCCTTCCTCCCTCCTCTATGTATTTATTAAAAGACAAGAACCTGGAGGCCACTGACTAAGTGGAAGTTGTATGTGACCATGAGTGTCTGGCACCCTAACTGCCGAGTTAAAAGCCCAGCCAAGAACCAAGAAAGGTCTGATTAAAAAAAAAAAAAAAAACCAGAGTCTCAAAGACATCCAAAATTCTTGTACCTCAAGGAGGGGCACTGTTATCTCTCTTAACTAGAGACTTAGAGCAAGGTAGGCTCACCCCTGTCTTTGAGCTGAGTTGACACGGGGATTCTCTGAACCCCATTCTGTGAGACCCAGAGAAGTCTCTAACTGCAGTCACAGACCTGTGATTAGAACCCTGTGAGGGCAAAAGGGTGCAGGGACACATCAAGGCTTCTCTCTAATGGCTGCTTCTAAGCCCATGCTCCCAGCCTGACCCAGGACTATTCACTGAAGACGGACCCAGCTTGCCAGGTACCCCTCTGGGTTCTAAGCTGGCATCTTCTGACAGATTCTAGGACCGTTTGGTTTAGATTTCCTTGAACTCTACAGACTTATCTAGCTGGGGTGTCTGGCACACTGTAAAACCTAGCACTCATGATGGTAGTCCTAAAATAAACCAAAGCCAGCTGTGTAGCTGGCAGAGGTGAAAAGCTGCCTTCCCCCAAGCCTGTGGGACTATTTCTGACGAGGAGATGTCAAGCCATTATCATTGTGCTGTTGGAGGCACCAGAGCACTGATGGTCTGTCTGATCTCTCCAAACTCCCCTGAATGTCCTGCCTCTGGACCAGGTCCTCAGACCTGCACCTGGCACACCAGGGCCTTCTCAAGTAACCTTTGGGGCTTCTGGCACATAGTGCCAGCTTCCTATCCCTTGGCTGACATTTTGAGTTTCTGTCTTTAGACCTTCTGCCTCTTTTCCTGACAAGATTTCCAAGCAGCCCAAGTCTCCACAGCTAGACCTTCCTGCTCAGGCCAGTGACAGGTGCCAGAGGCTTGGGGATGTGAAACTTTGCCCTCTGATAAAACACACCTGCATTTGGTGTTTTCAGTGGGGAATTTCCTCTCTTGGTGGTTGAGCCAACACTGTATCTCCCAGAATCCTTCATGTTAGTTAGTCAGCCTGTGGGAGCTCCTCTTTCCACCTCACCCTCTGAGACCTTCTTGAAGTGCAGAGCTCTCTTTGAAGTCCTGCCTGTGCTCAAAGGAAGTTCCTGGGGTGAGACCCACTGCTGTGGAGGGACTGATGTGACAGGGGTGGGATGGAGCCCTGGGGGAGTTTGCACCTCCCCACAGCTCCCAAGCACCGTGGTTCCCATCCTGTGAGTCTAGGAAGCGACAGGTCACTGTCCTCCATTGTTCTTGGATTTTCTGTGGTGACAGGTGTTCTCACACTTCTGGAAGGTTCCCACTTATTAGGGCAGAAGACACAAGGAGAGGATAAACTCAGCTTTAGAAAAGAAGTCATCAACTGCAGTAATAGAGGTCTCCTCTCAGGGGCCAGGCAGGTGCTCATCCTCCCACCTCACCTTCACAGCTGCCCAACATGAGGGGCTGGGTCCTTATTACAGATTCATTCATTCATTCACCCATCACCCACCCACCCCACACTCAGTACACATTTATCGAGCACCTGCACTGTACTAGGCTCCTGGGTGATCAGGGTGAACCAGACAGATGGAAATGGGTGTCTTGGTGGAGCTGATGTGACAGTGAACATCTTGTGCTGGACAGACTAGTGTCACTGGAGGAGAGAGTATGTATGAGCTAGGTGGTGATGAGAACCCAGGGGTGCATGTGTCCACTGGCCTTGCAGAGCCCTTGGGCAATGGGCTGGGACCATAAGACTGGAGCTAAGAGCTTCTCAGATTAAAAAAAAAAAAAAGCAACAACAACAAGACAAAACAAAACAAAAAAAAACATGGCCCGGTCCTTCCTGGGCAGCATGACTCAGTTCCCAGGATTCATAGAGCTGCCAGGCAGGCCCTACTTACTGAAAGGGGAACTTGTGGCAGGTGTGGACATCTGTAACAGTCCTAGGTACCCCCCAAAGGCCTTTATTGGAACCCATTTGTGGGTGGATTGGGCTCCCCAAGGGGAGCCATTCAGAAGTAGGCTGAGCACAGCAGGGGCCGCAGCCACAAAGGACCAGGCAGCTGGGCTGGACCTCGCGATGGCCCTGAAGCATCTACATGTGAAAGACAGTGGACATTTACTGCATCCTGTCGTAGGCCACTAAAGCACATCTGCTGGCCCGGCCTAGGCTCCAGGGGCCTTTTTGGAGCCGACAGGAGGAAGCAAGCTTAGCCCTGGCCCAGAGCAGCCTCATAAAGCAATTCCCACCCAGGACAGCCTGATAGCCCTCATGCACTGAGCCAAGCCCACAACCCAGCCTTCCAGGTGCCTTCTTTCCACCCTCAGTGTCACCAAAAGCTGTGAGGGATTCTGTGAAGATACAGATGTCACTGGCCACTCTTAAGGGACCAGGAAAAGGGGAGCTTTGAAGCTTGGTCCTTAGCTCCTAGGATTACCCCAGTGCTCTGCTTCCTGACAGAGGGAAGGTGACTTCCTTCTTATAAGCATGTTGCCCAGACATAATGACATGAGTCCCCAGGAATAGTGACATAACCAGACTGGGGCTGAGGAGATGGCTCAGTAGGTAAAGTGCTTGCTGTGTGAGAATGGACCAGAGTTAATTTCCCCAGCCCCCAGTGGGCATGGTGGTATGTACCTGCAATTTCAGTGCTTAGGGAGACAGAGAGAGCAGGATGTGTGTGTGTGGGGGGTGGGGGGCTTGCTTGCTAACTAGTTAAGTCATATAAGTGAATTCTGGGTTCAGGAGGGATCCTGTCTCGAAAAATAAAGTGAAGTGGGATTGAGGAAGACACTCCATGCTGCTCTCTGACCTCTGCATGCTCTTGCACACGTGTTCACACACATGTGGACACTCATCTATACACTCATAGCACACATACACACACACACACACACACACACACACACACACACGCACGCACACAAAATACAGACCGTGGTCCCAGGCCTACCTGCCCTGCCTCCATTAGCTCCACCCATGAGCCTGGCCTGCCAGGCAGCCAGCAGAGTAGAGTATTGCTAGGGAGGGCACCTGCTTGAGTTTGCATACCCCACCAGGAGCTTTCCTGGCTCCATCCAGACCTTGGACAAGGGCTGTTTGTGAAGAATGGGCCATCCCTGGCTTTGTCCTTTACTGTCTGGAGGGGAACCAAGTTGTCTTCAGTGATGGGGGAGGGCACAGGTCAGCACAGTACACTCACTCCACCTTGGGTCCTGTGTTCTCTGTTTTGTAATGTCAACACTGGAAGTTTCGTAATGTAGGTGACTTCCTTCTCATCAACGTTCCACCAGCACATGAATTCAGAGAAAAGTACAAGTCCTTCGTCATCAGCCAGGTGCCTGCCACTGCTCCCAAGTGACCTGTGGTCCCTCTAGCCCTCATCCTTTGGGATCCCTGCCATAGGCACTGAGGCAGCCTCCTCTGTCTCTTGGACTTGGCGGTCCCAGCCAGAACAGTTATCCACCATGCTGCACTGCCCCTGCTCTGCCTTCCCTGCTTAACCAGAAGGTGAGCTTCCTGCTCGAGAGACAGCTCAGTGGTTAAGGTGCTGGCCTGCAGAAGGTGAGCTTCAAGCTCCCCATCCAGGGCAGACCCCATGCCAGCAGCTTTAATTTTTAGTAGCTTTAGAGTGTTGTTCTTCTCAATTTCATGACACACAAAGCCATGCTAACCCTGCTGGCCTGGGTCTCATTCCCTAGTACCCACATAAAGGCAGATGTACAGAGGGGTTCATTTACAGTGGCAAGAGGCTCTGGTGTGCTCATATTCTCTCTGTCTGCAAATATATATTTTTTAAAGAGCAACATTTAAGCCTGGGTGTGGTGGCGCATCCTTTAAATCCAGCACTCTGGAAGCAGAGGTATCAGGATGGCTGTGAGTTCAAGGCCAGCCTGGCACTGCAGAATGAGTTCCAGATCAGCTTGGGCTAGAGTGAGACCCTACCTGAAAAAATAAAACAACAAAAACAAAAAAGATTTCCCTTGAAGACACAGTTTGAAACTCAAAATGATAATAAGGACCAGAATGCCCGCACAAGAGAAAGAAGGGGTGAGAGAGGTATAGGAGGTTTAGGAGGACGTTTGAAAGATCCATAAGATTTGAACTGGACAGAGCAGCATTGGAGTAGTGTGTTCTCTGGCCCAAATTTGTGCTGATTCTTCTGAGGCAATCAGTTACAAGCACAAAAGTCTTTGAAGAGTGACAGTGTTGAAGTTCAGGGAGTGGGTTGCACAACGGTGCCTGTGCACATGTCGGGATGTGCGCCATCCTGGCACATCAGGACATGAGAGGGAGGGAGGGAGGGAGGGAGCTAGGGCTTCTCCAGAATGCCGGATCTCTGCAGCGTGAAGAATGACTACTGTTCTTTCCATAATCCCCTACCCCATGGACTGATCCAGACTGCTCACGGAGGAGGATAACCATCTGATTGGGGAAAGGGAAGAGGGAATTTGGGTATCTGGTGATAACAACTCGTTGTTTGTTCATTAAATGTATCTCATTATGGATAATAAAAAAATATAAAAAAGAAGGATTGTGGTTGCTTGTGGACATTAGTTTCTGTGGCCTGGGTGGTGTACATGTTAAGTGAAAAAGCTATAGGATAACACGTGTAAAGTACAGAGTTTTATGATTTCATTGTTTCTTAAATCTGCTTATTTTTGAGATGGGTATTTCACCATGTTGCCCAGAATATAAAAAGAATTGAAATGCTGGCCTCAAAGAAATCATCCTGCCTCAGTTTCCCTAGTGGTTGCAACTACAGATGTGCACTGCTGCACCAGGTCATTATGCCATTTTTTTAAAGACAAAGTAAAGGAAACACAACAACCCCCATCTGTCTGGGCTGGAGTCATAATAACTTCACAATCTTGAACTTTGTGGAAGGAAGTGAAGGGTCTCAGATAAACATAGGCGGCTGTAGCCACCGCTCTGTCCTCAGGAGTCAGATGAATTGCCTGGCTTCTAATTTCAGTCATGATGGGCCGGGTTACCCTTGAAGTCAGCAGCCAGGGTGGATAATATTGGTTTATCTTAAATGTGGCACACAGTCAGCAGCCAGGGTGGATAATATTGGTTTATCTTGAATGTGGCACAAGTAACTCCCAAAGCTCACCAACAGTGTCATGGCCCCACCTCTGTCCCCGAGGATGGACAGAGAAGCCGAATTGGCAAAGCAGTAGAGCCCAGTGTGGTATGTGGGTAATTGCTGTTGGCAAGACACCATCCAGCTTGTGGAGAGAAGCCCAAGTTCTGAGAGGTGGCAGGATTTGCTCAAACATCTTGTGAGAAAGAGCAGAAGGCCAGTGCCTACTCCAGGCAGGTGCCAGCTTTTACCCATCATGGCTTTAGCCTGTCACCTAAGAAGTGGTAGGTGTCAGTGCTAGGGATTGAAGGCCTGGATTTCCATTCCCAGCTCTTCTCCATGGTTGGCATGTGGTCTCAGGCCAAGTTCCTTAGCCTTTCTGTGCCCTAGTTTCCTGCCTGTAATACCTACATCATGGGACATGAGAATTAAGTGAGCCGTTTTCTCTGAAACCCAAATTTGACTTACTCCACAGAGAGGAGCATTTCATTGTCAAAGGCTCAGAGACTGTGGAAGGATTGCTTTGCAGAAAAGCAACGTCTTTAATGGTAGAACTTGTTGCACATTCAAAAACCAAGGCACTTGATTCTGCCCAAGGCCAACATGGAAGGAATGGCTTTCTCAGCCCCACCCCCACCACAGGTCCAACCTACAAGTGGGGACGTGAAATCACCTCCTGGATTATGGTTGGGCTCAAGGTGACTTGGGGGTAAAGCCAGCCACCAGATGCTTCCCAGAGCTAGCTGTTGGAGATCTCTCTCCTGGTGTCCCAGGACCCCCATTAAGCCAGCCCCTCTCCCAGTTGAACTTCCTTCTCCCCATTTTCTGCAGTTGCCTTGTGTACTCTGTGTACTGTGTGGGGAAGGGCAGTGTACTCTGGGCTCCTTCCCCAGGTCCTACGTCACTGGGCAGCTGAATTCCTATGACACAGAGCCTGCCTGGAGGTCTGAGATGGCCAGCTTGAGGTTTGTCAGACTGTGGTTGTTACTGTCGTCAGCATAATCATCACTGTTATTTTTAGAGCATTTGCAGTGTGCCATGTACTTCCTGTGTGTCTATTCTATTTCGTTTTATATGTGTATGTGTGCATGCATGTATGCTTATTTATGTGTGGGTGCATATGTGTGTGGGTGCTTGTGTGAAGTCCAGAGGACCACCTCAGGTGCCATCCTCAGGAACTCAGCACCTGCCTTCTTTGGGAGCTGTCTCACTAATAAGGCTAGATTAGCTGACCAGGGGACCCTGGTATCTCTGCCTCCCCAGTGCTGGGATTATAGGTGCATGCCACGGCACCTGGCATTTGATAGGGGTACTAGGGATTGAACTCAGGTCTTCATGCTTGTGAGGACAAGCACTTTACCCATTGAACCACCTTCCCAGGACCCTGTGCATTTGTGACAACCCTGTTTTGCAGCTTCTGTGAGTGCTTTGTAATCTGAGGTTGGAGTAGGCTAAGTGACAAGCTGCTGGTCACATAGGGAAGACATGTGCCTACTTCCCAAGCTCAGCCTCCACCCTGCCTTGGGGATACCTGGTACTTGACAGCCTGACCTATTTAGAGTCACTAGTGTCTGGGAACAACTTGCTGCTGGCTGAGTTTGCAGGGCTGGGGAGTAGGAAGTGTGCTTGTGGGTGCCCCTAGAATGTTTTGCATCCCTGTGAGCCTCAGTCTGTCCTCAGTGCAGTGAACCACTTAGATCAGACATACTCCAAGGTCTCCTTTGGCTTTCTCTAGATAGTGTTCATCGTTCACTATGAAATCAGTGCTCTGGCCTTGGCGTGTCCTGTGAGCTGAGCTTGGTAGCATAGAGAACACTGGAAAGGTGTTTTGAGGACACATACGGCAAGCACCAGAATGGAGAAGGACCCTGGCTTACTAGCCTGCACTGTGAGGCCCAGCCTGTGTCCAGCCCTGTGTGCTGAAGCTTTGCTCTCTGTCTAGATTTTGGATTCTGACCATACATGGATGTGTTACTATTGGGATGGCCCAATAGTGTCCACTGGAGCCTGGGGAAGGCCAGGCGGGGCAGCAGCTGGCTGGCTGTCAAATGAGGAAAAAAAGAGAAGTTGCAATAGATTTAGCCAAACTCATGACCAAGGCCATGACCCATGCCTATGGCGTTCAGAGTCTCATGGTGGTGTCAGCCGTAGGCTTGTGATATGTTTCTGTCCTGGCTTTGACCATGTCTCTGCCCTACAGCTTAGAGAATAGAAAGTAGTCGGGTACCTTGTTCTATCCCATTTCAGAGGTGTCATCAAGGACCCTGAGCTCTGGCACCCCAAGCTGAGACCCATGGGGAGCTGGCCTGCCCACTCCTCAATCAGTGTAGCCCTCCCTTGGTCTTGTGAATCACTGGACTTTTCTGCTGGCAAAACAAGTTTGATATGTTTTTTAAAATTTTGTTCTTAGACATAAGTACTTTGCAGATTTCAATTCTCCAAATATATGTGTTTTTTTTTTTAAATTTCCATTACTGTCTTTAAGGGAAGCACCCACGATGTAGAATCAGATGGTAGCTGGTGCTGCTGAGGAGGCCTGGTATTGAGGGCATTGTGGGAGCCTGGTGTGGTGGTCTAAAACTCTAACATCCTGGAGACCACGGCAGGGGGCGTTTTAGTTCTAGGCCATCCTGGGCTGCACAGCTAGACCTTATCTCAGGAAAACAAAACAAAAACCATCTTGATGCCCTCTGGCTTGCTGAGGGCTTTAGGGGGGCTGCTGCCTATATTTCCTTTCATAACAACCCCACGGTGCTGTTAACATCCTTTCCCCTCTGGGACACTGAAGCACAGATCTTATGTCTGCTTCCCATTTCAGTAGTGAGACCCTCCATCCCACACTGGAGAGGTCTTCAGTAGAGCCATGGAGACATCCCCCTGTGTGGCCTTCTCCAGTACCATGTGGGCCCATCTGATCTGGAATTTAGGTCAGTGTTGCAGTTACCTTTTCATTGCTGGGACAAACACCTGACCAGAAGCAGCCTATGAGAGGAAAGGGTTGATTTCAGGCTTACAGATTCCAGGGGAAGCTTCATCATAGCAGAAAAAGCTGGCTCACTTCCATCCATCCATAGCAGAGAGACAAAAGCCAGCACCCACAAGCATGAACAGTTGTAGCAGAGAGAAGGGCGGGAGGAAGAGGGAGAGGGGGAGAAACAGACAGACAGAAGTCAAGCTGGTTCTCTACACACCTAGTAGTAGGGCTGGCTCCAAATCAACCCCCAGTGACACACTTCTCCCAGCAGGGCTCTGCTTGCTGAAGACTAAGTAGGCAGCTTAATCAAAAATACCTGAGGCTCACGGTCTCTTGCTGAAGAGGTGGCAGAAAGATTGTAAGAGCCAAAGGAAGGGTAGGAATGCTTACAATGCAAACTTCCAGACACAAAAAGGCCTTGATATTCATGACTTTGCAGTGCCTGATAATACCTACACATAATGGGGGGAAAAGATGATGACACCAAAATAAACCAGAGACTAATTGAGAGGGGAAGAAATAGGGGGGAGGATGGGAGGGAGTCATAATGGCTTATTGTCTGTAATTATGGAAGCTATCAATAAAAAGTTTTTAAAAAATACCAAGTCTATGTGGGACATACATTTACATTCAAACCAGTCAGTTAGATGCCTTACCCAGTAAAGGCATGTACCACGATGATATGGGCACCATGCCAGAGATACTTTGGGCTGAATTCTAGAAGCCTTTGGGCAACCTCCATGCAGGGATATGCTGGTCATTCCCTGCCAGTCTTGGACCCCAGTGAACTGTTTTTGCTTTTCAGGGTAGGTTCTCACTGTAGCCCAGGCTAACCTGGAATTCACTATGTAGTCTCAGGGTGGCCTCAAACTCATGGCGATCCACCTACCTCTGCCTCCCAAGTGCTGGGACTCCCAAGTGCGTCACCATACCTGGCCTCCCAGTGAACTTTTGAGCTGTCATTTCCCAAATTTGAGCTTCACTTCATTGTCACTTTTAGCCTTCAAACTGCTGCTTCAAGCCCCCTTGGAAGTACTCTCCCCTAGTGTCCCCGTGACCATGTTAAGCAAGTCTTTTATAGCCTGGTGGCCACCCTGACTTCTTTTGTTCTCAGAAACCTTGACCAAAATGTGGGACATACATTTACATTCAAACCACCACAGTCAGTTAGATGCCTTACCCAGTAAAGCATCCACCATGGTGGTATGAGTACCACGGCCCCTTATCCCCTCCGAAGTGTTCATGTTGGTAAACCAAGGCTCTGACCACTGGGGACACAGCTGATTATGCACCAGTGTCCTCAGACTCCCTCAGTCCTTCTGCTTCTATGGCATCTACTATTGGGGCACTGGGCCTGGTGGTGTTGAAGAAGGCACAACCCAGGTCTCCAGGAGCCTAGAGCTGGTGGAGGGACAGGAGGAAGGAGGTCTTGGTGACACACACAGCTTGCTGGAGAAGGTAGGTTTTGAGTGCACAGTGTGGGGCCAGGCTTTTAGGAGAAGTGAGGTAAGGACCAGGGCTTGATGGAGAGAAGAATTTGGCTCCAGAGAAGGATGAAGGCCAAGGCAGGTGATAGAGGACAAATGCTAGTGCTGGAGGGCAGAGGGGACTCATCCCATGGGAGGGATCTAGACTATTCTTTCCCTGGTCCTGCCCTCTTCTGAGGAGAGCCCATGGCTCTCTCTAGCTTTCCAGACCTTGGTAAGCCAGCGAGGACAGTCTGTTGAGCTGTCCCAAGGTCACTTAGGATGTCCAATAATTGTCCTACCACTTTACCTGCCACGGTACAGTAATGAGAGGGTTTTCATTATTTTCGGGTGAGCGCTCTTGGCAGATGCCGACAGCCAGCAGATGTGTAAAGTCCGAGGTGATTTGTAAGGGACCAGCTCATCTGATGCACGGTAATTGCACCAGGCGACGTTGTCACTCAGAGGCATGTCCTGGCCCACCGTGATGAGGTAAAGGTCAGTTCAAAGAACTAGTTGGGCTGCAGGAAGTGGGGCTCCAGGAAAGGGGCAGCAGCTGAGACCCCACGATGGTCCTCGAAGGGCCGTCAGGGTAGCCAATGTCCTGAAGAAGGCCCATCATCCCAGGGATCCTGGGTGCTGGGTGGGGCTGCAGCCACACTACCACTTGGCAGAAACTTTCCTTTGTAGAAGCCAGGCCTGCTTGTGTTTCCTGGTGATCTGGAATTCCTGTGTCCCAGGCCTTCCAAGGCCATGTCTATAACATATGGCATCCAGCCATCCACACTTAAGATGAAGCTATAGTCCCTGCACTCTGTCTGCTTGGGCTACTATCACAGGTGTCACTGACTGCTTGGCTAACAGTGTGCATTTCTTTTTCCAGATGTTGGAAGCAGCTAAATATCATGATTAGTATACTGTTATAGTTACCTTCTCATTGCTGAGACAGAACACCTGACTAAAAGCAGCTGATGGGCCAAAAGGGTTGATTTCAGCTTACAGTCTTGAGGGGAAGTTTCCTCATGATAGGGAAAGCATGGCAGAGCAGAGGCTGGACAGCACTTCTTGTCACATCAGCTGGGAAGTGGCAGCAAAAGTGAGCTAACTCTGGCCAGGGGGAGTAGGGCTATCATACTTCAAAGCCTACCTCAAGCCCCACCCCTAGGGACACACCTCCTCTAGCAAAGCTCCACCTCCCAAATCTCCAGTAGTTGGGGATTGAGTATAAGTCTTAATTACAAATGCATCAGGCTATGCATTTCACATCCAAACTACCACAGACAACAATGTGGTTGGGTTCTAATGACGTTTCTTTTTGACTGGTAGGTGGCAGCCATCTTGCTGTGTGTTCACATGACCTCTTTTCTATGTGTGCATGGAGTCAGGGAAGGAAGGAAGGAATGGAGGGAGGGAGGGAGGAAGGGAGGGAGGGAGGGAGGGAGGAGAAACCTCAAGTGCCAGTGTTGATGGAGGGATTATTTATTTATTTATTTGTTGTTTGTTTTGATACAAGGTCTTGCTATGTAGACCAGGTTCGTCTCAGACTTGTAGCAGTCTTCCTGCTTCTGCCTCCCTAGTGATGGAATTATAACCATGAATCCCCACATCTAGCCAAGAGGAGTCTCTTAAGAAGACCCCCAAACCAGTCATATCAGGGCTTCAGTCTTTTGATTCTACTTAATCTTAGTTTCTTCCTCATAGGCCCTGACTCTAAGTTCCAATGGGGATTATGGCTTCGATGTGTGAACTTAATGGGGCACAGTTCAGGCCATAGCATGAGCCATTCAAGGACCTCACTGGTATACACCTTCGTGTCCTCTGGGAATGCACAGATGCCCCCGCATATTGCATGCACCTCCCTAGAGCAGGATATCCTGAGCAGAGCTGAGCTTGCTGGGCCCTCCCCAAGGAATGGTTTTGTATTTGAGGGTCCTGAGGATTTCAAGGGCCTCCATATGTCTCCATAGATGACCAGCGGCCCATAGGCTTTGCAGGCACAGGCCAGGTTACCTGGTTAGACCTCTATTCTTAGAAGCCACTGCTTTCTTGTCTCTCAAGTAGGAGACTCATGTACTCAGTCAGCTGGTACTTAGTGAGGGCAGCCTGTGAGCAGGGCCCCACCCTAGGAGTATGAGGATGAATTCAGGTCATGGGCACTGAGCAAAGCCACAGTACTTCCCAGAGATAAGACTAAGTGATCTTGTACTAATGTTGTACAGCTTTAGTAGAACGGTGACCCCTGCCATTTAGAGATTTGATATATACATATCACACACACATATTAGAAACACTATATGAACAAGTCTTGAGTTGGTACCCCATCTCCCTCTTCCCTGTCTCCAATCCACTGAAGGCCCTCCTCATTGGGATTGCTGGAACACTCCATCGGGTGGAAGGTTATGAATTGTACAAGCAGTCACCAGTTGTGTTTGGTTTTTTTTTGAGGGGTGCACTGCCTATGGATATTCCCCCCACCATGGCTCATCTTTCTGCCCCCTCTTCTGCAAAATTCCCTGAGTCATGGTGGGTGAGTTTTAAGTCTGCTTTACTGTTGAGCTCTTAAGAGTCTCTGGGTTTCTGCTTTGGACTATTTTGAGTATCCTCGATGTCTGTCTCCATTACCCTTTAGGTTGTCAGACTTGCTGTGGAGGCAGCGCTCTTGCTTATCTCGCTCCTTCCTCTATGGTTTCATTTGGGCCCCAGATGCTGAGTGAGGGGTGATTTGTCTCCTGCCTGGGAGTCAGCCATCATCTCAGGTGCTGTTGGTAGAATTGGGTTGTCCATGGTTCTCACTGCCTTCTGCAAAATACAAATGGAATCATGCACCTTACCCACCTGGAGTGCCCCGATTTGATTTGATTTTAAATATTTGAGAGAGAGAATGGGTACCCCAGGCCTCCTCCTGCTGCAAACATGAATTCCAGATGCATGTACCACTTTGTGCATCTGGCTTTATGGGGGTACTGAGGAATCAAACCCAGACTGTCAGGTTTTGCAACCAAGTACCTTTAACCACTAAGCCATCTCTCCAGCCTGTTTTCAGTGATTTTAAATAATGAAGAACCTTCTTGTGGCTGGCTCTTGGTGATCAGACAGTGTTTCTGGTGACCCTTCAGAAAGGGGGCCCATTGGGTGGTATGTAGGACGAGACCCAGAGACAGGCACTACCCCCCAAAATTGACACCATATCATTCAGGGTGACATTGTGTCACTAAAACTAGGGCTTAGATCTGGAAAGCTCAAGCTGAGTGTCGTGACTCATGCCTACAATTCTAGCATTTAGGAGGCTGGGTAGGAGGATCACATGAGTTTGAGCCTGGAATGAGCTACAGAATTACAGAATGAGTTCCAGGTCAGCTTGGGCTATCATGAGACCCTACAATTAAAAAAAATTGGGCTATCATGAGACCCTACAATTAAAAAAAATGAAGAAGAAAGAAAAGATTTGGGAAGCACATATTTCAGGCACACGTGTTAGTATCTCAAAGGAGATGGGGAGTGAACTCTCCTCCATCCTCATCTGAAGTTGTGTTTGGAGTGACAGATGTGAGGCTCTGCCATCTCGCTGTCACACCAATTGCTCACTGTTCTGAGAAGGTCACATCATCATTCATTAGCAATAATTAGTCTCCTGGGACCCCTGCACTTCTTCACTCAACTGCTCCATTAACTTGGGTGCGAATCACACATTCCAGGCGCCAGTCAATGAAGATCCATCCATAATGCACAAGGTGATGCTATTAGTTACAACATATTAACTGCCTAATCTAAAAATAAAAAAACCTTATCTTTATGAAGGGCAATTAACCACTAAGTGTAATTGATCATTCATAAACCTCTGATTAAGAAAGACAAATACTAAGAAAGGAATGAATCACCTGGGCTGTGGAAGGAGACTGGTCACTATCTGCAGGTGCTTGCTGCTTATAGATCTACCATTTCTTCCTAATCCCCCCTGGCATCCCAAGGCTGGATCACTGAAGCTTGTCTGTTTCTGTGGGGACTTAGAAGGAGGCTACAGGCTCAGAGACAGCCTCAGGGAAGCCACAGGTAAGGAGATTTAGACTTTTTCAGGGACCTGCTGTGTGCCAAACATTTGAATTGCCATGTAGAATCCAACTTCTTGAACTCAAAAGATAGTGAACAAATATATAAACTGGAAGATTGGATATATAATATTGTAAAAAAAGAAAAATGGGGCTTCAGAGATGGCTCAGCAGTTAAGGGCACCTACTTACTTGCAAAGCCTGATGGCCCGAGTTTGAGTCCCTAGTACCCACATAAAGCCAGATGGACAAAGGTGGCACATGTATTTGGAGTTTGTTTATAGCGGCAGGAGGCCCTGGTGCATCCATACTCACTCTCTCTGTTTTCAAATGAATGAATAATTTTTTTTAATAGCGAAATGGTGGAGCCAACATTGCAGACTGTGGTTGAAGGGGCGTGGGCACTGGGGTAGACCTGACACCTTTCCCATTTGGTGTCACAGTGTCTTATTTGGAGACACCATCATCTCATAGGGAGCAGATGCCTCATCCATCCCTGCCTTCTCTGTGGTCCTCCACCACCACTTACCCCAAGCTGCTAGTAGTCATCATTCCTCATGAGATGACAAGGCCTGCCTAATTATCCACCCATGACAGTGGTCTGCTGTTCTTTGGCTCACTCAGCCCGAAAGACTCTGCATGGCCAGGGTCTCCCAGGGATCTTCTGTAAGACTTGACCCTGGGACTCAGGGGAGCTTGAGGGACACCAGTATCTTGTCCCTGACCCACCTCAGGTCCATGTGAGATAAGGCAGAAATCAGCCCTTGTCCCCAGAGTCTCAGCTTCAGGAGGAGAACTAGAAAGCCCTTGGCCTTTCGGGGGCTCAGTTTTCTCACCCATTGTGGTGTTTTGAATGAGCCCCATAGACTCAGGTGTTTTTGATTAAGATTGAGCTTGCAACTCGAGCCCTGCTAGAGAAGAAGCATTCCACTGGGGGCGGATCTTGCAATCCATCTTACTGGGTGTGTCAAGTGCTGGTTTGAGCTCTGGCTGTTGGTGTTTGCTGGCTGTTTGATGGTGTCTGTCCGCTGTGGATAATGAAGTGAGCCAGCTTCTAATGCCATGATGAAGCTTCTCCTGGAGTCTGTAAGCCTGAAACAAACCATTTCCTCCCCGAAACTGCTTTGGGTCAGGTGTTTGTAGGTAACTGAAGGTATCTGCAATACCCACAAAGTAAGATACATTGTGTCCTCAGGGTTGTTATGTTTTTGTTGGGTCTCATTGGTCATCAAATAGAAATTGATTTCAAGCCACAGTTCTGAGTAACTGGTCTACTCCATGTGTCACTTCTGGACTCCTTTGGTTGGGGCCATATCTGCATGCAGGGCTGGGGAATGAACCAGTGGTTAAAAGTGCTTGCTCTGCAAGTCTGACACCTGGAGTTTGGATCCCCAGAACCCTCATCAAGCTAGACACATGTGTCCAATGGAAAGTAGAGTCAGGAGATGCCCAAAGCTCTTGGGTCAACTAGTATGGCATTCACAGTAACAAACAAGAGAGACTCTGTCTCCAGCAAGGTAGAAGGAGAGGACCAACACCCCAGAGTTGACCTCTGACCTCCACATGCATGCCATACATAATCCGTGACACACACAAAACGAGTACATTCTTCTACCATATGTATGCTCATTAATAAGTTATAAAATTTTATTTGACACTGTATTAATGTATTACAGAGATTATAAAAATATAGTTTAGAAGGATGTATGAAATCAAGACCTCTTTCTACTTTTTGGAGACAAGTGAGATGGATGTTTAGGGCATGTCTGTGTTCAGGGCTTGGTGATCATCAGCAGAATTAGTTAATTTTGCTAGAGATTCTCTGTTTTAGTTTTGTTTATTTATTTAAAAATATTTTTATTTATTTGTTTGCAGGCAGAAAGAGGTAGAAGAGAGACAGAGAGAATAGGCACGCTACTTTGTGCATCTGGCTTTACATGGGTACTGGAGAATCGAACACCAGTTGTCAGGCTCTGCAGGCAAGCACCTTAACAGCCGAGCCATCTCTCCAGCCCCTATTTTATTTCTTGAGATAGAGTCTCACCCTGTAACCCAGGCTAGCCTCAAAGTCGTGACAATTCTACCTTGGCCTCTCAAGTGCTGGGATTGCAGGTGTGTGGGGTTTTTTGTTTTGTTTATTTTGAGGTAGGTTTTCTATGTAGTCCAGACTGGCCTGAAACTCGAGATCCTCCTGCTTGAGCTGCCTAGGGTTTCTTAGGTGTTCCTTGGGGCTGGAGACATGGCTTAGCCATGAAGGTGCTTGCCTGCAAAGTCTATGGACCCAAGTTTGATTCCTCAGTACTCACATCTTTAAAGACAGATGCACAAAGTGGTTTGTTTGCAGTGACTTAGAGACCTTGATGCACCCATTCTCTCTCTCTCTCTCTCTCTCTCTCTCTCTCTCTCTGTCTTTCTCTCTCTCTCTCTCTCTCTCTCTCTCTGTCTTTCTCTCTTTCTCTCTCTCTCTTCTTCTCTGCTTGCAAATAAATAATTATTTTTAAAAAGTGTTCCTTAGCCTTTGGATATGCATCCTGGGGATTTTCCTACCACTGGCTAGTGTAGATTCCAGGTATAATTGCTGTCCTGCCAGTTGGGTTTGTGAGGACTGTGTGATCTGCGCCAGAGAGCCAACAGGTCAGGTCCCAAGTGTCATCCGCTGACACCTGAGCCTGTGCTGCTTACCAAGGCATCCTCCTCCTCTGCATGCTGGTCCCTGGTAGACACTGGGCTTTCAGCTTCCTGTTCCTGTGCAACGGGGCTGCAGGCTGGTTCCCTCCCAGTGTCTACTCCTCCCTCTACAGAATGGGCATCCCTTCATGTCCTTCCACGGCGGCTGGTACCTTCTCACTGAGGGTCTCAGCTCCAGGTACTTCCTGACAAGGCATCTCAGATGTTCTTTCCCAGCTGGCTGACCTTTGCCCTTCACCTTTTTATGTCCTTAATGGCCCTTCTCCTTCCAGTCACAAGTAGCCTTCCCTTGAAGACCTTTTCATTCAGTGCGGGCTCCAACCCACATAGACTGTGGCCAGGGAAGGCGCCTGTATATGCTCACAGAGCATGTCTATGCTGAGCTCTGTTTCCAGTGCTTAGCAGAGGGCCAGTCATTATTTCTTTTTTTGTTTGTTTTTGTTTTTGTTTTTCGAGGTAGGGTCTCGCTCTAGTCCAGGCTGACCTGGAATTCAGTATGTTGTCTCAGGGTGGCCTTGAACTCAAGGCAATCCTCCTACCTCTGCCTCCCGAGTGCTGGGATAAAGGCGTGCGCCACCACGCCCGGCATCAGTCATTATTTCTAAGAGGGGCTGAATGTCATTTCACTGGGGGCCTCTTGAGGCATCTGCTTTGTGGCTTTGTGTCCAGATAACTCACCCAAGTACTACCAGGACAGTCAGAAGGAAGGGTCAGGATACTGATGGAAGTTGGCATCTTAGTTTCATGTGATATTGATGCTGGGTTTTTACAGGTTGGGGCCTGCCCCCCTCCCCCACCCCAGCAGGCCTTACCTTCTTAAGGTCCGGAAATTCAGAGATCCTTCTGGGCCTGGCCATGTGGGTAAAAAGGGCCGACTTCCTCTAGGGAAGCTAGTTTTAAGTCCTCCCCAAGTGAGTCAGAGAGGCAGCTGATTGGTTCATATCTGACCAATCAGTTTTAGCACCTAGGTTGTAGCTCTAACTAGATACCTCCCATTCAAGGGGAGGGGCTAGAAGGAGAGGGGTGGTCCCTGCAGACACCTGACTGTCACATTATCAGGCACTGTGAAGTCATGAATATCAGGACCACTTTGTGTCTGGAAGTTTTCATTGTAAGCAGTCCTACCCTTCCTTTGGCTCTTACAATCTTTCCGCCACTTCTTCCATAATAGATCCTGAGCCTCGGGAAGTGTGATAGAGATGTCCAAGTGCTGAACACTCCACTGTTATTTCTTCTTGGCAGTGTGGTGTCTTTTGCATTATCCCAGTGGTCACCACCATCTGAAAAAGAGAAGCTCTCTAGCCAGAATGAGAGTAGCATTATCATATGGATATGCTCATTTAAAAACACAAAGTGCTTGTATGGGGGTTTAGCCAGACAACAGCAGGTGTTACTCCCCTAGGGTCCATCACCTCCCCCACTACAGGGTTTATACTGGTATGTCCCAGGTAGAGGAGCAGTATGTCACAAGCAGAAGTCCAGTGGGGAAACCTGGGGAGTTTCAGGTGACTCAGACTGTGCCAGCATGGTCTGGGGTCCTGTGGGAAGG